>JBBBDQ010001192.1:1715000-1720000 GCA_037127315.1 Ascarosepion bandense
CGACATTTGCATTCATGAATGCACACATTCACACATATATATAATTATTTCTATATCTGAAATAACACTTGAATATATATATATATATATATATATATATATATATATATGGTTTTTCAACTTTTTCTTTCATTTTTTCAACCTCTATTCTTCTAACAAACTAAGTGTTATTGAAGAGTTCATAATTTTGTATTTGAACCATTTTTTTTATAAAAATGAATAACTAAATTTGGAATTAAAAAACATATTTACACGTTTCTTTTAACGAGTGGCCTTGAAATGTATTTTGATTTCATTTAAGCCTATTTTCCTTTTTGATTTTGTTTTATTGGATAAATTCCACATGTAAATATATTTGTGTATTGATATTGGCGCATATATATGACTACAAGGGAATAAATATTGAAATTGCATCCTTATTCATGAAAATATCAGTGTCTTTTATATACTGAGGATGAAATAACGTTCTTTTTATATGTATACGAGCATCTGAGTTTATTTTCTGTCAATAAATAGAAATCAATAGCATATCTTGTAAATCAGAGTAAATTGTCTTTGTGTCATACTGGGAATGTTTAGATGTCGAGTGTCCAAAAGTTTCGTACGTTTTACGACAGTATCTTTTTTCATTATTTTAATCGGGAACAAACATTTTCAATTACAACAGGCCGTAAATATTCTTAGTAACCGAAATCCCAATAAATGATGTCATTTGTTAACAAAACAACAGTCATGGCCCTCCAATTGATTTCTTGGGAAAGATCATGACGTGTTTGAATTCAGAGACATTCTCCGAGACTGCTCGTCAAACAAGGAAAGAAAGCAGTCTACCCTTCTATTTTCCGGATAGCTGGTCGCAAAAAAAGATATAGTCATGACATTTTTATCGTGATTTCACCCAAGCAAGGCCGGGCTATCACTGATGCGCAGGAGGTTTCCGTGAGAGAAAAAAAGTACATGGGAAATAAAAGAGAATAAGAGAAGGATGAGAATCATCGAGGTAGAAGATGGCAATTGACATTGCACTTTAATTTTTGAGATTGCAGCTCCCAGGTAAACCAGAAAATGGAAGGGAGTTCCACAAATGGGAAGTGCAAAAAAAGAAACTGAAATAGTAGCTTCCGCTTCACTATTTTCAAGAGAATTAATGTAAAAGTAATCGTAACAGGTTATGTTTAATTAAATTTCTATTGAGACTGTAGGCGATAATGAATTTCAAGATATTTTTTCTTTTGTTCTTTTTGAGTTGCCATAACCTCATGTGAAAAATAGTGGAGTGATTTCTTGTTGGCTTCACTACGGTTGTTAGAAAATTTAGAATTTGATCTGCTTCTACAATGGGAGCATTCAAGGATAGAAATTTCAATCTATCCTGATATCGTATACTAAGGTGGGTACTTTCCCAGGAGGATTAATTAAAAGTGAATGCAACAGAGCACCCCGGAATTTGAACTCGTCTCCCCGATTTCACGTACTACGCTGCTAACTCCAACACTACACAAACAACCCTGAAACTAATAATGAAACATGATCGTTCAAAAATTTAATTTTGAAAGCTTATCCACTGTATTAATTTAAACTTGGAAGAACAGAATTAGAAGCTTATCTCTCAGACACTGCTCTTGACATTGTCGAACTCTTTGCCTTCGCGCGGAAAAGAACCCAGACGAGAGACTGCTCTCCGGAGGAGCCTAGTCTTGGGAAAAATTGACAATGAGATTTTGCACGAGCTTAAAGGCTCCGATTTCCCACTATAATGGCCTTGTGCCGCATCAGCTATTGGTGGGAGGTAGTAGTTACTATCGTAGAGTAAGGACAACACTTGCTGAAACTGAAGCACTTGATCTGCGTGAAAATGAATCCAGAAGTTTGAGAATGATTTACTCCAAGATGCACCTCGTTATTGAAGGTAGATAAGTATTGCTGGTGAACAAGTTATGATCTATGTTGAGTCAAAATCACTTCCAACTTTTCAATAGGTTTTAAGTAAAGAAAAAGGAAGAAACAAGTGAAATAAATGTTAAAAGAAGAAATAGTTTACAGATGGTGGGTAAGGAACAAATATTCTTCTTTATGTGCCGTGTCCCTTTAAAAAGTAGGTGATCATCGCTTTCCACTTGCCCTTGTCGATCTTAATATGTTTCCTCGTTATCTTTTAAACCCCATTCCACCACCCACTTTTTGCTAAAGCCCATCAAGTATGTCTCATGCTGCTTTCCCCTGTCTCTTTTTCCTTCTATACCTCCTTGTGATTATTGGATTCTCCAGGCCTCCCCCTTTCCTCATTAGTTAGTCAAAAAACTCAACTGTCTCTTTCTGGTGTTAAGTATGAGTTTTCTTTTCATAAGCAAACATGAGACATGAAAAATAAACACAATGAAAATTTTAAATAAGTAGACATCTAATTTGTGGAGATAATTTCTAAGTTTCCAAAGAAATGCATAAAAGCAAACAGTAAATAAGTTTATATATAATACATGTTCTTATTTATATTTGCATATCTAAAGGTTTTTTTTATAAATTAGGAATAACATTAAAAATTGTGAACAATAATAAAATCGCAACATGGTATTATAAAACATAAGTGGCAGATACACCTGTAGCTAACCGAAAGCATTTTTATTTCCTTATAAAGTTGATATTCCCTTCTCACCACATATCATCTATAAGAAAACTAACAATATAGCCCGGCGTTGCTTGGGTGTAATGAAAGCTTTAAAACTAATCCATGGTCCTGGAGATCAGACTCTTTGGACGTCGGCACGAAAGACTAAAAAGCAATAGCTGTTTCCAGTTAAAGCGAAACCGTAGACTGAAAGAAAAATGAATGGATGGAAGTCAAATTTTCATTTCCTGCTATCGATATCAAATAAGATGTTTTCGTCATAAACTGAATTTTGAAGGTTAAATAAATCCTCTGAGTAAATGTTATCATGGCTGAGACTAATAAGTACAATTATACCTACTTAGAGCCAAACCTGAAGCAATAACTAAAATAAAAGGGCTGAAAAGAATATAGACATACAGGCAGATAAACAGACACATGCACAAACATCTTGCCTTTTATATATATATATATATATATATATATATATATATATAAACGATTTTCTGCACTACTGTAAGAACTGCACCCTTGAAACTTCTGAACATCGTTTCTTATGTCTTTGTTTGTATGAGTATCAAATTTGATTAAAATCGGACCACTCCTTTAATCCGATGTTTTCGATTATCGATTTTCGATATTTATCGGGGGGGGTACCTCGACACAAAACCTAGCTAAGAACACTCGCAGACGCTTATAGTACAATTGTGTAAATTTTCAAGAAAATCGGTTCAGCCATTTCGGAGTCTATAGGTAACTGACACACACACACAAATTTCCATTTATAAATAAGTTTAGATTTAGATTAGATATTAGGCTGGGATTGAAGATACATTTTTAATAGGTCCCATTTGAACACGCGATTTTATTTCAAGCGTGACTGAAATTGATAACATTTTTTTAAACAACGCGTTCATATGTTAAAACGCACAACGTTCTGAGTAAAGAATAACCACTCTAAAAGTCAGTTTAATTTGGAAGATGGAGATTCTGTGTATCTGGTAAGATTGGCAGGGCAATGTGCCATACAACCTTCTTTAGAAAAGTCGAACGTTGGATTCTTCCTCACCGACAGGATGTGGTTTCTTTCTGTCTTTTCTATAAATATTATCACGGTTTCTGCTCTGATGAGCTTCTTTTCCTTGTGCCCCGAACACATGAATGTATACGTGCTACCAGATTAGCATCGAGGTCTCACTGTTTTACCGTCAAAATAGTAAAATATAACCGCTATTTCTACTTCAAAAGTTTTTCCTCGCACTTCCAGCCTGTGGAACTCACTTCTGTATACTTGCTTTCCTGATAGCAACAATTCTCAGAAAGTTTATATGTAACGTAAATTGACGTCTTCTACCTTACTAAATCCCTTCAAAATCCCTTCAAAATCCCCTGTGTACCAGTGGCACTCGATCCTTGCTTTGGATAAAATGATCATAAAATCAAAAACTCTTCTTAACAAGAGTCATTAAAGGTAGCAATCAATGAACATCGTCTTGCGTTAGCCAATCGGAAGAGTGTGGTCTTACATTAGGCAAATGTCACGTCTATTTGTAAAAACAGTAACAATTGCTACAGCTTGGTTCATAACACATCAGGCCTGACATATAAATGGCGACAATAATAAAAAAAAGTTCATATGATTTTTATAAAGAACTAACCTTCAAATGCCACGTGACAAAATTTGGGCCCAATCAGATTATTAGTTTGCAAATTACAGTTAAGTAAAGCTACTGTTGCAAATTAAAAAAAATATATAGAAAAATTTGATATACGTGTGTCGATAAAGCATGGGTTTTTGATAGAAAAAATACTGTTCAAGCAAAGCAATGGCTTGATAATTGTTATTTCGACTCTGCTTTGTCAAAAAAGACGGTTAAGAGGTGGTATGCTGACTTTAAACGCGATCATACAAACAAATAATTTTTAACGCTCATGTTGCCAAAAGTCGGTAGTTGTCCCGGAAAACACCAAACAATCCACAAACTCGTTTTGGCCGGTCGTAAATTGAAGTTGCGTAAGATAGCAGAGAGGTTTAACATATTAGAAGGCAGTTTATTTACCATTTGCATTAAAATCTGTCAATGAGAAAGCTGTGTTCAAAGTGGGTGCGCGTTTGTTCACAGTCAATTAAAAAAATAACGCGTCGACGATTCAGAGCGTTGTTTGAAACTGTTTCAACGCAACAAGAAATCTTTGGACAAATATGTGACAATAGATGAATCATGGATCCATCACTTCACTCTGGAGAAAAGTCGACAGTCGGCTGAGTATACAGCAGCAGGTGAAAACCGTCCAAAATGACCGAAGACGCAAACATCAGCAGGCAAGGTTTTGGCCTCCGTATTTTGGGGTGCGCCAAGTATTTTTTGTTCATCGATTACCTTGAGAAAGGATG
>JBBBDQ010001192.1:1725000-1732500 GCA_037127315.1 Ascarosepion bandense
GCGACAAGATTAAAAATAAAAAAGAATAATAAAAAAATATTAAGTATTAGTCTTAAAGTGTTTTGTTAATATAAAAACAATTTAAAGAAATTATGTTTAAGAGTGTAATTATCTTATGATAGTAGTAAGTTGTAATTTCATTACGTTGGTTTAATAAGTTAGTTTTAGGGAATTTGATTATATGAATATTTTCTTGTAAGCAAAGAAAGAAAAAATATTTCATTCAACGATTTACATGTTCTAGTTTTTGTTAATACTGTAGAAATTTTTTTTGCAACTTTCAATTGCCTAGTATTTGGAGAAAGAAATTGAGTTACTATACATTTTATTATTTATGCTAATAAAATCTCTAATTAAAAGTGCTCTTAGTACTTCCAATATAATGTTTGATAATATTTTAATTTTCTGTAGTAGAGATGGTAGCTTGGTAAACTATGGAATTTGTAAGGCATTTACTTGGCAGAGAATAGTTGTTACGATAATTGCAAATATTTGTATTATTGTTGTTATTTATAATATAGTGGTTATGATTGTTAATTTTGTTACATTGTTTTAGGATTTTATGTTGTGTTTTTTATTATCGTTTCAAAATTATCAATGCTGCTATAAATAAGTTTCAGTGTATTCTCATTAAAAACTACTAAGGGAGTTTTTAGTTAGGAAGTGTTTCTGAGTATCTTAGTACTAATCATTTGGTTAAATAGTGGTGCGTACCAAATTATTTTTCTATTTATACTATGTTTTGTATTATTGTTTTGCTTATAATATTTATTATCATTGCATTTATAGCCGATGTTTTAAAGCAGTATTGTAGTATTGACTGTGTTTATAAAAAATGTTTTCAGTTGAGTAATTGTTGTTTATTCTGTGTTCAGTTTAATAATAGACGGTGGGTGATTCGATTTAGGATGTATGTAAATAAGGTTAGCATTATATTTTACGTAGGGTGAGTATGTGTTATTAAGCTGTTGTGTGTACACGCGTGTGTGTTTTATAGTGTAATTGATTCCTGCCAATCTTGACATTCGAGTGTCTAAATAAAATTCTATTTTTTTTCAAAACTGTATTTCTTTCATATTGGAGAAATATATATGCGCAAGTATACGTGCCTGCCGTAACTTAAAGATAATCGTTATTTTCATTTAGTTTTTTTTTGCATTCTATTAGACAGAGTTTTTGAGTTTAAGTTTTGTTTAACGGCATATCAACCTTTGTGGGCTATTTAATGTTAGTATTTTAACCCAAATTTTGGTGGGAGGGTTAACTATTTGCCCATAGCTAGAACCCTAGCAAGTGCTACTACTCCGGGTCAGAGTAGACCTGAAAACAACAGCAATTAAGAGGTAACTTAAAGATAATCGTTATTTTCATTTAGTTTTTTTGCATTCTATTAGACAGAGTTTTTGAGTTTAAGTTTTGTTTAACGGCATATCAACCTTTGTGGGCTATTTAATGTCAAAAAAGTTAGGTTTTAAAGTATTTTTTAAATGTTCCCTGATAGTGAGAAGGTTGATTTTGTCAGATTGTAATTACGTTTTTTGTTTTTATTCTAAAGTCTTCTAGTTTTGTATTCAAAAATGTTTTGCTGAGAATATTTTTTTCCTTGAAAAATCTGTTATAGTAATAGTTTTTCTTCAAAAATATATTCATGCTAATATTTTTCCTTCATGAATATATACTTATTTTATAATAGTCTATTTTTATGTATATATTTCTATAAAAGTGTATTTTTATCTTTTCATAGTCTTTTAACCCAAATTTTGGTGGGAGGGTTAACTATTTGCCCATAGCTAGGACCCTAGCAAGTGCTACTACTCCGGGTCAGGGTAGACCTGAAAACAACAGCAATTAAGAGGTGGTTCTATGCGCCTCGCAGCATCCTAATCAAAGGCCTTACTACCGGATGCAGTTTACCGTCATGCTCATGACCACAGTCAAAGAGAAAGCAACGTATAAACTACAGAGCGATCTCGTGCAAATGGATAGCAGAACAAGATTTAGAAGAGATAAAATTATAAAATTTGTTTAGAGCTACAAAGGACAAAAAAATGGTGAAGTGGCATGATCGTCAAGGTCTTAAAGAGATATGGCACATAGAAGAAGGAAAAGGAGAGAAAGAAGAAGAATTCTATAAATCATACACATTTAAATAAACACTCACTCAACATAGAGCAATCAGATCAGCAAAACATATCTAAAGTTTGCAAGTTGCAAATGTACTTATTTTTCTTAATCTGTGACTTTTTCCTATTAACTATTTTCCAAATATCAGCCTGATATTCTAGATGTAGTAGCCTCCCCACTTTTTTGCTTAATCCAATCTGTGAAGAACACGTTGTACGGATTTGATGTATTTTTGTCAACCAAAACATAACTTACTGCAAATTTATCAGTAGATGCTCTTGCATAAACTTACTCAGTCGACAGGGTAACGTCACTGAGCGTGTTTTCTATCGCCTTTACATGGCATAAGCGATAAAATTTCAGCCCCCTTCTAATTGTTTAGCTTTGATTCACGGTAATATTTTATCAAAATTAAAGTTCCCGTTGGTTTTAGATGTGGGAAATGAATGTTTCAGCTGATGGCGATCCCGAAAGAAAAATTCGGTGACAGTTTGGAAAGATTTGAAGAGATGGTGACTTATCCCTCTAAGGTTCCAATAGAATTGCTTTGAATAATACTAGCCTACATTTTTAAAAAGATTCTTCTTGAAGCTTGGCTTTATATTTATCATCTTGTAGTTGGCGCCGGCTATGTTTACGAAATGGTTCTGTGTCAAACATAACCGAGCCCGCTACATTTGCAAGTATCAAGATGATGAAAAAAAGATAAAACTGTACTTTTTTGTATAAATAAGTGCAAATTCATCGAGAAGAGTGACATCAGTTTTTGTGGTTTTGAAGTAGCACATGTTGTGAAGTCCTGCATAAAATTTTCTTATAAATATGTGTTTAAAATTTCAGTATTTTTTAAAAATCAAATGAAATTCTTATTTTGTGGAGAAAAGGCAAAATGGTGCCGCTGATGTTTCGTCCTGGGTGTTAAGTAAAAGTGGATATCAGTTACCTTTGTTCTTTCTTTTTGCTTGTTATAACTAGGTGAAGAAGAACAGAAAATCTAGACCACAGCGTGAAAGGGAAGTGATAAGCTAAGAAAATGCAGGTCACCTTGACGATACTTCAGGTAGCTCTCTGAAGAGAAAAGACAAGATCACCCGAATTTAAACATTTTGATGTTCAAGAATAAGTTCAAATTTGAATATATTTTTCTGTCTTCTGGTTGGTCAATAAATAAGCTGGTGCATTAATTTAGTTCTCGGCTACGTTTGCTTATGCCAAAAATATATCATTCAATTACCTCATGTAAAAGGGGGTTTTCTATTGGTTAATTCATAATTATGTGTTCTTTACAATGACTTCTGAAGGGGTAAATGTGTGTGTTAAGTTGGATTTATTAAGCAAATATCGAGAAATCTGACAATATATATTTCGGCGTTTGTCCTAATTTCACTCAAGTTCTGATGAATGGGTCTCCAGACACTTAACTTTTAACAACGTTCCCACTGTCTCCCGGACATACTATTATTACTATTTTTACCATGCCGTTTAAATTACGATTTATTTTAAGAGCCATTCTCCATGCTTATTGTTTCACCGAGTCAGTTTTTTTGTTCTTCTGGGCACTGCAACCAGCTAAGAACAGTCCGGTAGACATTATCAATATTATGGCAAAACATTGTCACTTATGTCCTCACTTAATAGAAAATAACTCCAATGAAAACTAAATTTAATAGAAAAATGATAATGAAAACAGTTGGCTTGTTAGACACAAAGATTTCTTTGCTTCAATGAACTTCCCCTATCTTTTTCCTCTGCCAAAATTGAGATAGCTTCTTCTCAAGTCATGTCTATTGAAATCCCTTGTCGAAACGAACAATGACGACTCATGAAAAAAGATCAAAATATTTCAAGTTATCCAAAGAAAACAGACGCTCTTTTATCATTTAAAACTATTTTTTTAACAATGAAATCAAAATACTTCATTGAAATTGTCAATATTCTTTTCGAACAGTAACGCTACAAAGAAGAATAGAAACGAAGGAAATATATTACTTTCAGTATAAGATGTTTTTAAAAACGCATATTTTCAATGACATTATCAATCTCTCTCTCTCTCTCTATATATATATATATATACATATATGTATGTAGATATATATATATATTCAGAGAATATAATCAATAAAATACTACTGTCATCGAGAACACCCATTGCGCTTTTATACAAGAAAAAATAATGAAATTACTTAAAGTGTAACAAAGAAAATGTCTGGTGGAACTAAAGTATAAACGTTTCAAGTTCGTCTACTTTGGGTTTTATGATTCCTTTTCGTTTTTTTTAAACATGTCAGAACTTGTTATCCTTAATAAATTTCTGTTGTATTTTATCTACAAGAATAATATTTCTCGTACAAACTCGTATTTTCTATGCTTAAAATAAGAAAGACTGAATCTGTGTTTAAAAGTGTAGCTTCTTTTTACCTTTTTACTCATTAAGGAGTAGCTTCTTTTTACCTTTTTACTCATTAAGGAGTAGCTTCTTTTTACCTTTTTACTCATTAAGGAGTAGCTTCTTTTTACCTTTTTACTCATTAAGGAGTAGCTTCTTTTTACCTTTTTACTCATTAAGGAGTAGCTTCTTTTTTACCTTTTTACTCATTAAGGAGTAGCTTCTTTTTACCTTTTTACTCATTAAGGAGTAGCTTCTTTTTACTCATTAAGGAGTAGCTTCTTTTTACCTTTTTACTCATTAAGGAGTAGCTTCTTTTTACCTTTTTACTCATTAAGGAGTAGCTTCTTTTTACCTTTTTACTCATTAAGGAGTAGCTTCTTTTTACCTTTTTACTCATTAAGGAGTAGCTTCTTTTTACCTTTTTACTCATTAAGGAGTAGCTTCTTTTTACCTTTTTACTCATTAAGGAGTAGCTTCTTTTTACCTTTTTACTCATTAAGGAGTAGCGATTCGAAATGCCATTACCGTTCCAATGAAACCAGTCATCACTAAATATCTTACAACTACGGGCTTAGTAAATACATAAAAATCTATTTTGCTTTACTTAAATTGTTATCTACGTTTGTATTATTAATTTGCTTTTTATCTGGAAGTAAGTAACAATTTATGTGTCCTCTGATTATATGTTACGTATATCTATGCTTATGTATGAATGTGTGTGTATTCGCCGAGCTGATATATTTTTTCTTAAAAAAATATTCTCTTTTAAGGAAGCGACCGTTATTTTTATTCGTTTTTATTTTAGGTCTTTGTGAATCTCATTCGTGTTAATCCTTTGTAAAATAAAGACAGAAGCTGATGATGGTTTGCCTGAAATAGTCCATACTTCCGATTTACCATGAAATAATGTGTCTGCCTTAATTTTTCTTATATTTGCTCTATATGTATTTATATACATATATATTTAGAGTTCTCTTACAGAGTTATCCTACCACTGTATGTACAATACACTTCTTTGGATTCTTCCATACCCACACTGCATGTTGAGATATATATATATATATCTGACAAACAGAAAAAATTACTTGTGACGTTAAAAATAGTTCTGTACTCGACACCAGAGTGCGTATTATATTAGTGCCATGAAAACGAGTTTAAAAGTAAATCCATACCATTGTTATTTCTACAATTTATAATAAGTGTGCTAGATCTTTGACGAGGCGGTGAAATAAATGGACACACATTTTAAAAAAATCAAACTAAAAATACCCGGCCTTGTTCGGAAACTAGAGAAATTGGAAAAGATGAGGTTAAAGCGGTGTATTGTTTGTCGCATTTGGATTGTGATGAAAACACTTTAATCAAAATTAGATCAATTAGGGAATCGAAAAATGGTTGAGACGGTTCCGATTCTGACAGTAAAGAAAGTGCTAAAGATTTGATGCATTGAGGGAACGCGCTGTTAATCGATCTCCAGGAACCACTAAAAGACATTTGGTGTGAAAAGACAAATGCATAAAATACTATTACTACACCTACAACTACTAGTAAAAATGAAAATAATAATATTAAAAAGAAGAAGAATGAAAATCGTAGTCTAATCAGTCATAAGTATGGTATTTTGAACTTCTAAAACTTCTCAAAATGTCATTGCAATTGTATAAGACGTAAAAGAAAACTGTAAATGTGAGGTTGGAACAGCCAAAGACTTTAAACATGACGAGCACAACGTTAGAACAATCTTAAAAACTTAGACGATCTTGAAAATGTTGGAATTATTATCGTCACTCATTATCTAATAATAAATATATACCCCTGATGTGAATATTTCTGTTATTGAAGCCTGTCAGCTAATGAGGATAAGTGTACATGGAAGAAAATTCATAGGTTTCTTATTACAAGAGTAGAATTTAACATATGTCAATATGGCAGAATGAATGTAGAAGACAAGACTAGAAGGCACTGAATTTAGGAATAAAAAAGGTTATAACATAAAAATGATGATAAGCCATTATATAATCGGATAAAAATTATACTGAGATAAAATATTTGGGTGTCATAGATATAAAACACACACACACACACACGGACGTTTGTCTGTGTGGGGGCTGTAAATACGCAGACTGCATTTCCCGAAGTGATGTAATATATCTACTTTCCAGGTTGATAATTGTACACCCGGGTAAAAACTCTTTTTTGAATTGAGGGTAAACCGTACCCTCTATTATTTTTGAACTTCTATTGAGCTTAATGCTCAACAAGGCTTGGTATGTCATTAAATTCACCATTCGAAACATAAAACCTATATATATATATATATATATATATATATATATATAATTAAATAATGATCAAGTAGAAAAAAATCTTGTTATTCTATTAGTGAAATATACCAAATTTATACAGATTTGTTTAATAGCTCCTTATTTAATCATTTGTTGGCTATATATATATATATATATTATGGGCTCTCCCGTCGATCTCGACGTATGAGTGTAACTCAGACTGCCACACAAAAAACTATTTTGAGTGGTGAAGCCTTATATAGCACCATCCACACTTTTGGTAACTTCTGATAAAAACAATCGCTGCATAAGTTCGCCACAAATCGCATGAACAGCAGACCTCAGTTATTTAGCCCATAACTGGAGAGAAGGGACGGATTAATACCTTTCCCAATGGTACCAGTGTGTAAGTAAATGTAGAGTGTTCGACTGGAATTGAAACTCGGCTCACCGATTTCCTCTTCCGAGGCCACATTCACTGCACCACAACGCACATATGTCAATAAACGCTTACAGCACCTGGTATTTCCAAGCGGTCACCCATCTAAGTACTGCTTACGGTCATATAACATTGAATACACCGGTTCTCGCTCGATCACCGAAGTTAAGCAACGTTGAGCCTTGTGTGTGTGTGTGTGTGTGTGTGTGTGTGTGTGTGTGTAAGGGTTGCAGAAAAGTTTTAGATCCAATCTACTTCCCAAA
>JBBBDQ010001192.1:1735000-1985000 GCA_037127315.1 Ascarosepion bandense
ACGTTGCTAAGAAGTTCTCGAGTTTAGTTTGTCTTTAACCACCGAGATATAATTCATAATGTTATATAATTTTTAGTGTAATGTGAAAAGTTCCTGTACAGCATATTGATTTTGTGTCCGTAAAACATTGCGTGACAAATGATTTCTTCATAGAGATCAGTTTGATAAGATGGCGTCACTTCAACAAAACGCAAAATCCCAAGAAACGTAAACAACGAACAAAAGAAATAAAATACGCTGATATTGATTTGATATCCAAAATGGCAACCACAAAAACAATTAGTTTTTATGATTATTATTTCCAGTTTTCCTGATATGCTCTCTGATATACATCTTTACCAAATCTTTTACTGACCTGAGGTTGCAAAATATTTTTTAGAAGCTTATTGGGCATATTAAAAAAAGATAGTTTTTCTGGATATATCAGCGGTGCTCATGAGTACAAACCTTTGTATCTTGCTAGAGATTGATTTGCTGAGATTCATTTTGTTAATCATTCCAAGTATTCATCTTCCTAATGGAATAATTGTTGTCGAAAATGTCACATTCTTTTAATTTCTATTTCCAGTATTTATAATTAAAAAATTTATGAATTTTTTAAAACATGTTTTCATAAACAGAATATAACACATCACATTTAAATTATTCATTATTATATCTGTTCTATTGGCTTTTATAGTGTAGTCGGTGTGTATTGGCGAGATATGTTTCTTTAACATTTTTACCTTCGAAAAGAGAGAGTATTTTGTTCCAATACAGTTTTGTGTATCAAGAAACTTATTACGTTCGCATATTTTCCAATTCAAGCATTTTCTTACTTATATTTCAAGTTATTTTGGATCTAGGGTATATTACCCTGGTATTAAATGCTCATTAGAAATTGAATTAGCATGGCGAAAGAAGCATTCCAGAAGTTGAGTATACTATTAAGAAACAGGACAATTTCACTAAAACAAAGAGCGTACTGGATTGATATGTGTTGTCAGTTCTTCAATATGGCAGTGAATGCTAGACAATATCATCAAAGATGAAGGAAAAACTTTTAGCAGCTGAAATGTGGTTTTAGAGAAGAATGCTGCGAATATCATGGATCAAGCATGTGAGCAATGATGAGGTTTTGGAAATTATGGAAATGGAATGGAAATTAATACTTAGCATCAGGAAAAGACAGCTGAAATTCCTGGGACATGCAATGAGGAAACAGGGCTTGGAGAACCTAATACTAACAGGTCAGATAGAGGGAAAGAGACAGGAGAAAGCAACGGATAACATCTGTGAAGGACTTAATCAGGTATATGATGAAATGAGGGTTGCATGGTGCAACAGGAGAAGGCGTGCTAAGAGCCACCAGGGATAGGTATAGACGGGGATCGCTTCCGTCTTGAATGGACAGGGCACATAGAAGAGTTTCTCCCGTGTTTTAAATAGGTGCATTTTGGATTTGTTCTATTCTTTAAAATGCATGCATGAAAGAATCTTGCTGGTAAACTTTGATCTTGAGAAATTAGGTAGAATCCTCACATTTATGGTTTCAACCAAGAGAACTACAATCAATAAAGAGTCAGAAATTTGTCAGCATCGGGATCTTGTACCGTCAACGAATATCGGCCATTAAAGGCTTTTTCTTTCCCTTTAATTTTTCAGGTTTGTTATTTGTTGGATTTTTTAAAATTTTGTTTTTGTTATTTATCTTTTTCATATATATATATATATATATATATATATATATGATGACCTTGTTTGAATCTTTGGCTTTCTTTGATAGTTGACTGGAGTCTTTTACTGGATTCATACTAATCCAGTCATTGGATAATTCAAAATATCTTTCAAGATCTATAGTTGTGTTTTGAGTTCTGGTTAGCTCGGTTCTCTACTGCAATTTGACCTATTCCTGAACAGTGTATCCGCATCTGTGTACGTGCATGGTATGGCGTTTTCTATTCTATCTATTCTCCTTATTACTGATTAGCAGTTTAGCCCGGTTTCCCTCGGGTAGTTTAAGGAATAATAAAAATAAAAACATTTGATGAATTTACATAGCAAATACTTACACAACGTCCACCCTCGTCACTTTTATAGATATAGATAACAATGTAGAATGTTCTTTATTAGATTAGGTTGGGTAGGGGAGGGGCAACATATATAGATATAGATAATATAAAGTGGGGTGATCGATTGATATTATAATCAATACATAAACTGATCCCTGACTTTGTAGGGTGATAATATATCTTTTTTCTACCCTAATTTTGGCTTTCTAGAAAATTTCATGGTGTCGTTCGCGTTCTAACATATAACATATGTGAAGGACTTAATCAGGTATATGATGAAATGAGGGTTGCATGGTGCAACAGGAGAAGGCGTGCTACATCTGAGCGCAACTCTCGTCGAGCTAGGCCGCAAAATGCAGACGCTAAGTGGAATCTATCAAACAAACAAATACTTACACAACGTCTACTCTCGTTCCTTTTATAGATAATGAAAATCAAGTGCCTACTTATTGATGATGTTAAAAGTGCATACTTATTGATATTGATGATAACGAAGTGCATACATACTGATTGTAATGATGAAGTGTATAATTGATGATGATGAGGTTCACGTTTATTGATGATGTACATATTTATTGATGATGATCAAGTGCAGACGTAAGATGGTTATAACATTCATTATAGCACGTACAGAAATGCATATAAGAATGTTTTATGGAACACGTTATTGTCACTGAAACGAATAGCTCAAGATGATAATATTAATGAGAAGATTAATGAGTCACTTGTGGAGAAACGCTTAAAACAAATGCAATATTAGAAAACCTTAGCTTTTTTTTTCACTTTCTTTTAAATTCACCAAGCAGCATCAAGAACAACTTCTAACCACTGAGATGTATTGTTATTTTCTACATTTGGTCTTCTTTGTTGGTTTAGTGGATATTGACTAGGAACGAGAAATCGAGGAGCCGAGTTCGAATTCCTGTTGAATTCCTTGCATTCACTTACGCGCAAATACCTTTGAGAAAGGTATTAATCCGTCTCTTCCCTTCAGTTATAGGTTAGATAACAGGAGAGATTGGGTTCTATAGCCTTAGTCAGCAACCAGTCTACCGCAGAAAGTAATGGCAACCTACTGCGGGATAATCTTCTGCCAAATCAGTCATGTCTCTTTCGAAGCATGATCGTCCAAGCGTGTATCGCGTATGGCACTTGACTGACTGACCTAAACTGGAGGTTCTGTTTGAATCTCAAATTCCCACAGCATTTACGTAATTCTTTCTTGTGAACAGATTCTGACATCTGAATATATCCTAAGATTATAAGGTGAGAAACTCTTTACAAATATTTTCATGGCAATTCTTCTGGTGAGCTTTTTTACCTAATGCCTCAGATAGATGAACTTAAGCATGCTACTAGATTCGCAAATAGGTCTCACCGTTTTCCTGTTGACACTACTTCTATTCTAACAGTTTCTTTTCTCGCACTTCTCATATGTAGAACTCCGTTTCAATTTCTTACTTCTGATAACTACGATCTTCAGGAATCTAAATGCAACATCAATCGTCATCTTCTGTTTTCCTGAATCCGGTTTTTTACTGTCCGGTTTGTGACCACATCACACTGAAGCACCGGTTTCCGTACTATTACCAAAGTTAAGCAACGTTGAGCCTGTTCAGTACCTAAACAGAATACTGAGTACAGTAAGCTTGTATGTGCGGGTGGTGTAATGGATAATAGCTCGAAATTGTTAAACGGAGAGTCGAATGCCGTTGTGTTGGTTATGTATACTTATATGATAATACCCTTGGGAAAGGAATGCATCTCCGTTTTCCCCTAGTTATGTCTTAAGACTTTTACCAGTAAATCATTATTGCCTCCCAAAAGTTCTTACAATGTCAAAATATTTTCTGGTCTTAGATATCCTGCAAAGGGCTGATTCGACGTAGAAAACGAATCAATCCGTTAAAAAACTTTCTCATTCTCTTTCACTCCTTGTAACCAACCTGCGTTTTAATGGCATTATTGCCTTGCTCGGGGTGAAATGTTTTCCCCACGAAGGAATGTTTAATCTTGTATCTTAACTTTTTTTTGTTGACTTTGATACAAAGTTGTTTTTTTAATCTTCTAACGTAAATATTAGTATTGCTAGAACAAAATTTTGATTTATCAAGATTTTTCAATATTTCTTCACACCAATAACAGCAAACTGACACTTGTATGAAGGTGATGATGTTACAGAAATATAATAAAGGCAAAAAACGATTTTCTAAGTACACAACATTTAGTGACACTGCACAATTTTTTTTTTATTTGATGGTTTTTCTCAAACATTTTGAGTTAAAATAAGAAAAAGAGAAGTTACTTACATATCGGAAATATACTTATTTCCTGCAGTTTCAGAGATGGTGTTCCAGCCCAGATAAAGGCTAGAATTTCTTGTGATAACTCTTTAGTTCAGAAAGTTTTACCCTCATTTAGAAGATACTCGTTACAGACTCTTCTTTTATTATTTTTGCTTTGTGTCGTACGAAGTTAAGCTTCGAAAATATCAATAAAAAAAACTAAGATGTAATAGGCCGTAAGGCAATGGGGTCTTTCCCGATACTGATCGTCATTTTCCCTTCGTGTTAGTATTAAGTTAAACTGTCTATATGTTTGGGTTCCTCGATAAATCATCCATGTAATGTTGCTTTTGTGCTTCTTCCACTAAATCAGTTGTATGTGTGTGTGTGTATATATATATATATATATATATATATATATATATATATATATATACACACACACACACACTGCCGACCATAAGTTTGGGACCACTTAGATTTATTCTCTAAGAGAAAGAAATAACAAATTTTATGTCTTAGAAAAATAAATATAGATATATTTCATTGTTACTCACAATTGTACAATAATTAAAATCAAAATTAATAGAGTAATTTCAAATTTAATTAAAGTTACTTCATATTTTCTTTTCAAAGAAACCACCACGAACCTTTATTACTGCAGAGCAAATCCTTAGCATTCTTTCTAATAGCATATAAAAATAAGTTGGTGAAGGCGATTTCCAAGCATTCCTGCAAGCATTTAAACAACATTTATTCATTTTTTGGAAGTTCATTTCGAACTGTATGATCAATTTCATTCCTTATTATCCTTCTTCAAAGGTTGTTTCCTTTACTGCTACACAGCCTTTAAGACCAGCAGAATAAAGTCGTCTCTTAACAGTAGTAACAGATACTGGATATTGCCAAGTAGAATTCATTTCAATTGTTAATTCCGAAACGGTTTTTCTTCTCTTCCTCTTACTAGAGTATGATCATGTGCCTATCCTCTACAATAGATATTACTCTGGGCCTACCAGATCTTTTTCTGTTAATATTTAACAGTTTCGCTTAGTCGTTGAAGGCAATAATGCACGCCATTTTTTGATAGGCTTAATGTTTTAGTGATAACACGTTCAGAATATCCTTCTTTCGAAAGAATTTCAACCTGAGCTCTTTTTTCAATGCTATTCTGTTTCTTCCTTGCCGTTTATACCGTAGTAATATGGTTTACAAAAATAAATTATACCGTAATTATAATATCTGAATAAATCTGAATTTTCGGCAAACACTTGATCACAGTAAGAAGAGTCAAGTAGAAAACTGTATAAATGTTTAGTTTAAAGTTGAAAAGAATACTTTTTTTTTTACTTGACATCTGCATAAGAATAATAAAAGTACAAACTCGGCGAATTTGATTCTGCTAAAAATTTTGGTGGTCCCAAACTTATGGTCGGTAATATATATAAGCATCGTTAATTTCAGTAATGAATTAGAACACTCAGCTATTGGGCGTGTATAATAATATACACGGTAAAAAGTTTGCCTTCTACCGAGCGCCCGTAGCTCAAAGGTAGAATCGCCGATTGACTCCAATTCGGTCGGGTTTCAATCCTGGGTAAAAAGTAATCGGCTGTCTAACCGTACTGTTGAACTGTGATACAGCAAAGCAGACCTGTCTGCTGATGACTATATATATACAAATAAAAAAGCAAGATTTGCGCCAAGTCTCAATATTTAGAGATTGTACATTAAAACCGGATGTGCAGCGGATTTCGGCACGAACAATAAATCGAAGAGCCGATTTGGAATTCCAGTCGAATTTCTTGTATTCCCTTACGCGCAAATGCCCTTGGAAAATGTAATTATTCGCCTCTTCTATCTCCAGGTTAAATAGCAGGACAGATGTTGGCAACCAGTCTACTGCAAAAAGCAATGGCAACGTACTGTGGGGAAAATCTTCTGCGCAGTTAATCATTCCTCTTTCGTTACATGATCGCCCAAGTATGCATCAAGTATCGCACTTAACTGAATGAAATTAAGACCAATAAACTAAAACTAAAACACATACTGTACTTGATAAACAACGCTAAATATGAACGTATAAATCTTTAGTTAGTAATTAAATGGCCTTTTATAAAGAGTGGTTAGTATTGGAATGAGTAGGATGAGAGGTTTATTATTATCACACATAATAAATACCAATACCTAAACGTTTATATTTTTTTTTAAATTGCTTAGACTTGTACAAATAAAGGGTATCCAATAAAACCAGAAAACAGTACCCGTTAGTACAGCGAAACCACACTCTGGTTTATGTAAAAGACGCCTATGAAAACTTGAAAATATCTGTCTTGATGAGTTATCAACTGATGAAATATACTTATATCAATTTGTCTATATATATATATATATATATATATATATATATACAGACGTAAATGTAAATATATTTTGTTGGTATATTTGTCAAATTTTCTTTTTCTTTTTAATTATTGATCTACGTTTCTTTTAAGGTTGTTGTTCAAAAACCCATTTTATAGTCATTTAATCAGCACATTCATAAACATGAACAATTTGGAAGTGGCTTCAGCATCTATCTTTATTTCTATCTATATTGAACCCTCCTGACAAGTAGACCGAACGATTACAAAAGTTTCATTGACAAAACATTGAAGACGGGGTGCTGAATACAATGACAAATTATCAATTTGCATTAATCCTATATATATATATATATATATATATATATATACAATTTTTATTAAATTCGACAGACAACAGAATAAATACTTTAAAAAAACCAAAGAGTTAATTCCCATTAAATACAATGCCTTTCATTAATCTTGATTTCATATAAAATATTTTCCATCCATTGTGCTCTATAAAGCCGTTTCGCACATGTCACTTGTAGACGATATGCCTTGTACGTTAAGACGATACACGATATACTGATATTCGAATATGAAATTTAGCGTCGCTATAATTTCCATGATATAGCTAATAAAAATCCTTCGAGATGACCAACATTAACTTTCCTGATAACAAGAAATGATTGAAAATACTTAAAGAACAACATGATTTTCGGATTTTTTTTATCTATGTATGTAAAATCTTAACAGATTATTGAAAATATATAAACATTAAAGAAACACTTTGAGTAAATTTAATAAATGTTGACCTAATTCTCGCTGACAGTGTATGTATATATATATATATATATATATATATATTTGGAGTTAATTACACAACCTTGATTTCAACCTTTCGGTATCTTCAGGCAATTTATATAAACTGATTCTCCAACTTTTTTTTCAACATACAACATGGATTTTCAGAACGCATGACTGGAAGTTTAAAATAACTGAAAATTTCAAAATAAGGGAGGAGTTTTCAGGAATTGTAAAAACTTTCATCCAGGTTTTTTATGATTCTAAAATATATTTTCTAATGTGTTTACATGCGGGCATTACCTCTGACTTTTCGTTAAGAAACCTTTTCTCGTTCTGGAAATTATATTATGGCTAACGTATTATGATAGAAATCACAACCGTTGTAATTTTTTGTTTTTGTTAATATATTTCATTATATATCAGTCCCTCAACTGCTTAACTTCTCGGAACCAACCTGAGGACAGAAAAAAAAACAGACAACCGCCTCCAAGCGGATCTAGTATTGTGTTAATTGGATTCTTTTTCCTCTGGATATTTTCAGTGAGTTTGCAAATAACATGGCGGTGCCAACCTTATCTCCAAGCTCTTGACCAATAGCCGAAGAGCACGGAATATAGTCCCCCTCGTTCGTACTCCAAACGACTCTCAAATTTTCAATTCAGAGTTGTCCTTAACCTCGACCGGTTGATACCAACATTGACCCAGTTTGTCCTGTTATTTACCCGTAGCTGAGAGTAGAAGAGATGTATTCATAATTTGAATATAATGAAATGCTCTGGAAATCGAACTCGGGCCGCTACCTTGACTCTATCGTGCCACCTACGATACATATAAAAGGATTGTTTTAGTTTGCTTTTATCTGTGTATTAAATTACAAGTTTTTACCAGTTTGAATATCAAGTAATAGTTGATCTCTTTAAGCCAGAAATGTAATACCAAATCATTCAGGTCTAATCAGTTGTCTGGTATGCGCGTGTTCATTTCCATGAACATGAAGTGAAAATTATATACACTGATTTAGTAGAAGCAAAAGGCAGCATTATAAATACAATTTAACTAGTAATTAGAAATTATTCAATCATATAGACAGCCTTGAGCACCCTGACGTGGTGTAATGGCGAGGAAACTTATCATTATAACTATTTAGTGAATTCAGTCTTCACTGAGTGCCCCATACTTTCGGCCTTGTGCCATATCTAAGTTGCACTTAGAAAATCATCATACAGACAGCTTAATACTTACGGTACACAAGCAAAAGAGAGCGAGGCAGAAAATAAGTGTATCGGAAAAGGCGCTACTGCCTCATAGCGTATTAGTTTACTGCTTACTTCCTCGAATATACTGATGGTGTTTACTCACAGGTCTGATCCACTGTTATAAGCATTGATTCAAATTCCTTTTTATCTATTCCATCAAATACGATTTCTTTTAACTCAAATCCATTAATTTTATTTTGCCTGGTGTTCTATGGTGCATTTTTAGGTGTTTCAATGTGCAGTCAAGCTGGGAATAGAATATCAAGATCAGTTGATGAATGAAGCAAAGGTAAAAAAAAAAAATGACTATAAGTTGGAATATTTCTCAGGTTACTTTCAATTCTCCATCAGTCCTTGCCTTTTTTTTTATTATTGTTCCCTCTTCGACCGGGATGTTTAAGCTCGAACTGCTAGCTAGATTTTTTGATGTGACTTAGCCCAGCAACGGTTCGCTAAGAAAAAGGGTGGCTTTTTATTGCAGTAAATATGATCAAAGCTATTTGAAGTAAAGCAAAGTATAGCAAAAAATATTCGGAAGAAAAAAAGCGAAAATGTAAAGATAGCACAAACGGAAATAAGGAAAGATATTTAAAAAAAACAGTTAAAAGTGAAAAATAAATGACAAAATAATGTAAAAACACACAGAAAAAGCAAATTAAAATTGAAGAGAAAAAGTAAAAAATAAAATAAAAATATGCTAAATATTGCTACCACTTTTCTTTTTAAGAACAACAAAAACAATAACATCAGCAACAACACAAACGACAATGAACAAAAAAGTATTTTTGAAGAAAAAGAAATGAATGGTTAAGAGAAGAAGAATCTGAATAAAAATTGAACGATTAATGTAAAGCTAAAAACTGTACAAATTTGACAGCTTATAAACCAGTTGTGTGTTATCCAAAGTCAAAACGGATTTTGTAAGAATAGTTCTCTTTTTTTGCGAATGAGTATTCTATTAATATTTTTTTAGAATAACAATGGCACGAAGCCTACCGTTTACCCCATAGCCAGAGTAAAAAGATGATATTCATACCCCTCGCAAGAGTATTTGTGCGTAACTGAATGCAACAAACACGACTGGAATTCGAACTTAGATTCCTGATTTCTCATTCCTAGCCGCTACTCATTTCACTACGATCAACTCTCCCAAACAATCTACAACGAAACCGGACAATTTTATTAGATACAAAATATGCTGAATCATTATACAATATCAATTTTCCGATAGGTCGGTAAATGCTGGAGAGATTCCACACAGATTAACAAAACAGGCAAAAAATGTTTACATGAAGGATGCTGAGAATACCATGGTCGGAATATGTGAACAACGAGGAAGTTTAAGAGAAATGTAAACGAAAAGGACAGTTAGACTAGAAATCGGAAAGAGACGGTTGACATTTCTGGGAGACAATGGAAAAGAAATTTTCAAAAATTTTTATTCAGATGAAATATTGAAGGAAAGTGGAATAGAGGGAAACTGGGTTGTTTACTTATGCCTAGGCTTGCTTAAATAGATTAAAGAGAGATAAGATAGAGAAATATTGCTTTGATGTACAAAAGGTAGGAATTTATAGAAGACCATGCTCAGCCACGGGAAACGACACATAAAAGAAAAAGAAAAATTGAAAAGAATCAAAAGAATAGAAAGAAAAAGATATGGAGTCAAACGAAAAAAAAAATGAAGTTGATAGACAAATCAATAACAATAAGCAAACATATGTAAATAATAAGTAAATATTAATAGATAAAGGTAATGTTAAGATAAGAATAAAAAAGTAAATTTCATACAAAAAGGATAGAGGTATAAGCAAATATTCGTTCAAATAACAAAAACTACATGAAAAATCGTAAGGAAAAACAAACTGCAGAGGAGAAACGGGAGGTTGAATTTTCAAAATCAGTTTAAAGAAAGAAATAAGCTTAATTCATTTTGCCAGCTTACATAGGTCAGCAATACGTTTTGGTCTTAAATCAAGTAAAGTAGTAAAGTATTACCACATTCCTATTAATGAAGATTAATCGAGTGGCTCTCTTTCGGACTGTTTTGATAACATTCGATCAGTTACACATCTCTGGACAAACAGTTACTAACGCTTAGAACTTGAGAATGTGCACATACATACATGAATAACGACAAAAACTTTTCTGAGCTAACACGTTTCATCCTTTGGTGAAGGTAAATGTAACGGATTTTATTTTGAAACAAGTATTTATAAACAGAAGTAAAAATGTCATTAATGTTTCATAACTTTTAAATTTAAGAACCCTCATTAGTATATAGCAGAGTCTCATCTGGGGTAAAATGAACTACAGCCAGAACCTACCTTATGTAGGTTCTACGCGAAAATTTTGCCCGAGCTTAAGTACACGGATTCCCACGCAAAACTCGATCTTGTGCTACATCCAGCCTCGGTGAAATGGCCGCTGAATATGAGTGTGTCGATGCTCTCTTTTTGTCGGATTCTCTGCCTCTGGGTAGAGAGTAATCCCAACGAGACGATGCCGAAAGGCAGAGTCTTGTCTGTAGTAAATAGATAAGATCCCGGTCAAGCGTATACCGGGTCTACGGGAAACTTTTGTCCGAGCGTACCCGCTTGGAAAGTCCCACGATAAAATTAACCTTGTGCCACATTCCGCCTTTTTTGTGAAGGTTCCGGTAAATACAGAGTTCATTAAAACGTACTTTTAAGCCAATACGAATAAAAATTCTAATACAATTTAATGAACTCTCTCTATTGGATAATGCCTAAACTACACTGTTCACAAAAACATTATTGACCTCAACGCGTCTTAAGCGGAACTAAAATATTCTAACTGGAGAACTTTTGTAAACTTCTTAAGCACCAACTACGAAAGTTCTAATAAGCTGCACTACCCAACGAGATATGTCTCAGCACAAGTTTTCGGGTATTTGACAAACGTACATTCCTACGAAGAGGCTTTAACAGCACTAGAAAGGATCTACATAACCAAGAAATAAAATGGTTTCTAGACTCTTACTGGCTACGAGGTGTCAACTGTCGTCAGGTTCAATTGACGAATTCTATCAAGCTTTAGTAAAACTACGCATTTTCAGTTTCTTTGTTATAAGCGGAACAATATCGAGCAGAATTGATACAAGATGTCTTCATAAACAGGCTTCTGTCCAGGAATATCCGACAAATACACGAAAATATCACCTTAACATTAAAGCAGGGTTATGACCAGGAAAGATTATTAGATTTTACAGAACAAAATGTTAAAAAGTACGATACAAATGTAGTAACATCAGAGCTCTTTACTTATTTTGCACCCTCCTCCTTTGTATGAAACACTAGCCTCTCCAAAACAATAAAACAGCCTTAATTAAACGTACAGGTTTTTTTCCGCGGAGGCAAGTGTCATGTAAGAGCATTAGGCCCTGTTAGAAAGGAAAAGTACTATACCGCGGAAAGCAGAGACACTGGAATTAGGTTTTTAGAAGTACAAAGGGAAGCGAAAACTATCATGTAAGGCATCAGTAGATACACTAGGCTGTCAATCAATTACAACGATAGAGATTATAGCTAAAGAACACATACCAAAAACATTAACTATCATGTGTAACAAAACTTTCATAACGTAAACATAATGAAAGAAAATGAATGGAGAACCTACATGCGCCTAAACAAAGGGGAGATAGCTAACTCATCTCTTTCCATACAAGTACTGCGATACTGTTTGGTTGACCTGACCTAGAAATAAATGGTCTTTTATAGCAAGAAAATGTCTACTAATGGAGGATTTATCCCGCGACCTAATATTAGGGCACAACTTCTTGCGTCAACATTCACTAGTAGAAATACCCTTCCGAGGCTCTGAGCCACCTTTTAAAGTCTGCGGACTAGCATGAGGATGGCGTACCCAGCACTTTTCAACAATCTAGCACCTAAGTGTAAACCGGTAGCTACTAAATCTAGGCGACACACGGGGAAGGATAATTTATTTATCCAAACCAAAGTTACTCTTATGTTGAAAGAAGGTATAATCAAATGAAGTCATTCGCCCTGGAGAGCTCAAATCTTCATGGTCTCTTCTGAGAAAAGGCAAAAGACATGGTAATCTCTTATACTCAAGCGATAAACTAGCTTGCTTTGCTAGATGTCTATCCTCTGCCAAGAATAGACAAAATGATAGAAAAATGGCCAAAATCAGTATTTAGCAATCTAGGCATCAAAAGTGCCTATCATCAGGTAGGGAAAAGGCCCAGCGATGAACCGTATACGGCCATCGTGTCTAGCGACACACTATCAGTTTCGTAGAATACCGTTTGGCGTAACTAAGAAGCTAGTTTTCAATAAGTGACAAACCAGATAATATCAAAAGAGAAGCTGCAAAGCACCAATGCATTGATAATGTAACTATTTCGGGTAAAAATAGAGCGGAACATGACATATCTCAAATTTTTCATGACTACTGTTAAAAGGTATAAGCTGACGCTTAACCAATAAAAATTCTATTTTAGGGGTAAAAATATAAAGATACTAGGATACATAAGTAAAAGTAGTATAAAACCGTATCCAGAACGTCTGAAACTATTACTCAGCTTACTAAACTCAAATGATTTGCCGGCTCGACGCTGTGTATTTGTAATGTTCACATACTTTCTTTACTGGATACCGTCATTTTCATAAAAGAAATCCACTCTTTAACAATGGTATCAAAATTCTTGTTATCTTTAATAGCAGAGAAAGCGTTTAAAGTCTTAAAGAGAAGCACAACAGAAGCTGCCATTACTACGCAGGATCATACACGATCTCTGATATGAATCCCATAGCTTTTTCTCTAGAACTCTTTCTAAATCAGAACGCAGTCATTCTTCAATAGAAAAAGAAGCCTGTGTTATTGTCGAATCGTTAAGAAAATAGAAGCATTATATGATCGGGCGACACTTTAAATTGATTATAGATATAAAAAAAATCAGTCGCGTTCATGTTTAACGCGAAAACAACCAGCAAAGTCAAAAATTAGAAGATAGCCAGTTGGAGAATAGTCGTGTTACTCGTTTGATGTAACATACCGCCCGGTAAATAAAACGCAGCTTTGAACGCCCTCACTCGTGTATGTAGCTCGGCTGCGAGCACAGAAAAATTAAAGGGATTACAGAGAGTTGTGCCACATGGTTCAGATGAAGAAAATCCGAAAGCTTTCTTACTCAGTAGAGGATGTGAAAGAGATTACCAACTCATGTGAGACTTACACTGAAAGTAAATCCAGGTTCTACCGTCATAATAACACAAAGGTAATTAAACCACGTAATCCTACGAAAGAATCACGTTAGATTTTAGATGTCCGCTTCCGTCAAAAATTCGCAACAACTACATAGTGACAATAATTGACGAATATTCGCGGTTTCGTTTAGCGATACACTGCCCAGATGTTTTCTCTACAACGGTCGTACAAGCATTTTGCTCAGTTTTTGCCGTTTTCGAGCTACCCGCGTATATTCGTTCAGACAGAGGAGATTCATTCATGTCCGAACACGTACAGCGGTTCTTACAAAAGCAAAGTGTAGCCGTAAGTAAAGCAACACTGTATAACACTCAAGACAATGGTTCAGTGCCAGTGGTATAATGGAATAATCTGGAAGGCTGTTGAATTAGAAGCTACTGGTATAGGGATGGCTGTAGAAAATTACTTCCAGATAAATTACTTCCAAAAGCCCTACATGCTATTAGAACACTGATATGCACAGCCACTAACGTTAAACCCCATGGAATATTCCACATGAGTGAAATAAAACTAACCACTAGTCGATCAAGTAGAGCGGCCAGATGCCAACCCACGGTAAGTGAGGGCTCGTTACACGGATGAACGAGAAGACAGTTTCAGTATGAGATTTGGCTCCAGCAAGGGACGCTTTGGGACCTACAGGCGTAAGCCAGTGCTATCCTCATGACACTTTAACTGATTTTGAAGAAAGTGACATGGTCTCTTTCTGAAGATTATAAGAAACCTTTGAGCTCTAATGGCATCAAATGAATTTCTCAGAAGAGAGAACACCCACCTAGCGATACTTCAGAGGACGAGCAAGTCACTCATAGACTACCAAAACGCAGCAAGATTAAATCCATTTCGAAGGAGATTGAGGAATAAACTCCTCATGCTTTTGGAAATCTGCCACGGCCTCGGAGGTAGAAAAGTGTGCTGCTCGGTTCAACTACATTCTTCTGTTATCATAAGGCAGGGAAGAATGTGGCATGGTCCATTACCCCATCCCCATGAATGAATCTGTCGTGAATACATATATTCAGGATAACTCAGCTTGTAAACAAAGCTCTATCATTGTTGGACTCAGTCTCCGGGCGGAGAGGAATCCAGATGAGACTATGCCGACGAACACGGTCTCGTCTTATGAAAAGAAAACAAGAGCCTGACCCTGTATATGCAGGGTGAACGGGAAATATCTGGTAAATATCGAATTCATATCAAAGCACTCTCTTGGTCAGACTGTCTGCCTTTGGGTGGAGAGAAATCCAGACGAGGATCTGCTCTCAGGTTTTGTAAATTTCCTTTACAGTTTTTAGTAAAAGTACACACAAAATATATAATTTTTCTATGTTCTGCTGTTTTGTTTTGTTTTTTTCACTTTGGTACACCGACTTAATAAATTTAAAGGACATACTAAATTAGCAGTTAGGTCTCATCATTTTAATGTTGAAATAGCTTGATATAACTACAAGTTTTATTCTGATGATTTTTTTCCCTCATACTTCTTGACTGTGGAGCCCTTTTCCGACAGAATCGCGTTCATTATCATAATAGTTTTCTCATTAAATCTATTTTTGTCTTAAGAAAACGCAGAAAAGTAGCAAGCAAAAAGATGATATTGAATGGAGAATTATTCTCATTGGCATTCAGTTTTCCAACCATCAGAAATTGGTGATGAATATTTGTCTAGTGGAGGCGTTACTGCCAGAAAAAGCGGTACTGGCGCACAGTTCAAATTTCAGTCAAAACCGTTGCATTCGCTTTCACATATTTGGAAGGCATTAATCGATCTCTTCTTACCCCAGATACGGATTAATAACAAAGCAAACTGGATGTTTTAGTCTTGGTTTGAAAGCAATTTAGGAAAAAAGACAACTCTAAATTCAAAACCGGTCGAGTTTAGTACAAGTGCACACCGTAACAACATATTCTGTACAGAAACCACAGCCGCAACATCTAATGCAGCGTGACTGTGGCTCTATACTCAACAGCGGAGTATGCATAAGTGCATAAATCGGTGACTCGCTGAAAATTAAGTGCAAATAAGCCACCTCGTGTTGTCAGCATATAGTAAAAGAGTATACATGACGATCACGAATCCAGTAACTTCTTAGGGTGGTAGGGAAACCAGGTCGACTGCAGACATATCAGCAATGGTGTTTCATTTCATAGGCAAGATAACTTGACAGAACCAAATCCTTCCATGTTGGTTTGAATTTAGTCTTCTTGCGAAATTAACATTTAAAGAAAGGTTTTTGAAAATTCTTTTCCAAGCGAAATGTTAATACTCCATGGTTACATAATTCTCATTTTTGATTGAATATTGACACACCTAAAGAATTTTCTACAACTACCACTCACTAACAATGAATTTATCTTATATTTTCAAAATATAATCATTTTTAGCATTTATTTTAACATATCACCTGAAGAAGAACGGTACTGTTCTGAAACATGAAAAAATTTGTGTAGTGGTATATTTTATAAACCATTGTAATAAAATTACAATATATATATATATATATATATATATATATATATATAATGAAAATTTGTCAAAATATGCATGTAAATTTTAGGGATATGATTTTGTAAATTTCGGACTTGCAATTCCACAAGGTGTTATCTTTCCTTGCTCTTTCGAAAAGTAACAAAAATAGAGTCTCCCTGGGAAACATAGCTTTTAAAGTTGACCTCGACTAGGCGTTGTTTTCTTGTTGTTAGATGTACCTTCAAGTTAAATTGTTATTCTTCTACCTACCGTGCTTCCTCAGAACGCAGACAATCATGACTCAACAACTCACTGTCCTTTTGCAATGTTTAGTAAAGTCTGCCTTTATGCTATCCCTGTTTTCCTCACGATTAATACAAGCTTGTAAGATATTTTACACGCTACTTTAACCTTTCCACCTTGTCTTCATTACGTTCTGCGCGTGTCAGATTTTCTAAGCCTTCTTTCCTAAATTTTGTGTCCCAAAAACTGCAATTGTTTTTTTTTTCCTGATTCTGTGTATAAGTGACCTTATGTTCGTTTCATGTTCAGGATCCTAATGTGTCACATTTTTGTTGCTTCAAGTCTTCATTTGTGAGGAGATTATCTAGCATTCACTGGCATATAGGAATACGGATATTGTAAACGAGTTCAGTACAGTTTTCTTAGCTGATAAATGAAAATTTCCTGATTCTTAATTTGCTAATTTTACTGTTCATTCTGAAATTTTTAGACATTTAGACTTACAAACTCTCTGATGTGTGACATGCTTAAATATGATCCTCTTGCCTATTTTGGCAAGATATTACTAATGCTGAAGTAGTTGGGGATCTCATGTCAAACAAGCATGAGAACCCATTCATGGCTGTCAGACAATTTCTGCGACCACATCACCGCTTACATCTGGCCTCCTAACTCACCAGCCTGCAAATAACACGCTTGATTATGTGCGAGGCGCGGTTAGGAGAGAGACCAACAAAACAAACTTAAACAAGGAGACCGTCCAGAAGTTATACAGCAGGTTCTAAATTTGTCTGGAAGCCTTGACTGAAGGAATTGGCGGTTTTCTTAAATAAATTTGGTCTTTAGTGTTTAAATATTATTGTGTAATTTTGGTAAATTTAACTGTTCAAATGAGATTTCAGTGTTATTTTCATTTTGGTGTAATTTAGAGGACAAAATTTCCATTGCACTCTCTCTCTCTCTACACACACACACACACACACATATATATATATATATATATATATATATATTCGAGCCTGGGTTATGTAGCAATCGGAGTCTAACCGTACTATCTGTCTCCGGATGACTATATATATATATATATATATATATGATAAGCCATAATGTAATCAGCTAGAAATTATGGTGAGATAACATATCTGAGTATCTTAGATATAAGGCACGCGCGTGCGTGCACACACACACGCACACACACACACCATATATATATATATATATATATATATATATATAGAGAGAGAGAGAGAGAGAGAGAGAGAGAGACTACCGGCCATAAATATTTGGCCACCCAATTTTTAAAAAATCATGTATTTCAAACTATTTTTAGAATTTATTGCCAAGTGGACAAATCTAAATGAAAATAGAATGGTTCTTTAGTTATTATTTTGCAAAATTTTACAAGGCAAGGAAGCAAAGATGAACTAGTCCGAATCATCCTCAATTTTCTTCCTTTCATTTATGAAACTCCAATATAGCTAATGATTAAATATTTATAAATTCATTTGGTACACACGTTATTGTGCAATATTACCAAAAGAACCATTTTATTTTCCTTTACAATTATTCACTTATCAATAAATAGTATGAAATACATCATTAAAAAAAAACACTGGGGTGACCTAATAATTATGGATAGTAGTGTGTGTGTATATGTGTGTGCGCGCATTATATAAATGACAACCATATATTGATCTAATAACAATGGTTTATCAACATTTTCATGTTATAACATTTTTATTTTTAAAGTCAGTACCGTCTGTTCTTGTTTTTTTACAATCATTCTGACACCTAAGTTAAATACTACTCTTGTAATAGGAACTATTCAATTTTCCATGTACACTCATTCTCATGAGCTGACAGGCATGCAATGAATGTATCCCTCATAGCAGAAATATTCACATCAGGGGTATCTGATATTTATTATTAGATACTGATTGACGGTAGTTATTTCTAAATCTTCAATATCGTCTAAGTTTTTTAAGATTGTTTTAATGTTGTGCTCGTCATGTTTAAAGTCCTCGGTTGTTCCAACCTCACATTTACGTTTTTTTTTTAAAGTCTTATACAATTGCACTGACATTACGAGAAATTTTAGAAGTTCAAAATACCACACTTATGACAGGTTAGACTACGATTTTCATTCTTCTTAATATTATTATTTTCATTTTTACTAGTAGTAGTGGGTGTAGTAATAGTATTTTATGCATTTGCCTTTTCACACTAAATGTCTTTTAGTGGTTCCTGGAGATCGATTAACAGCGCGTCCCCTCAATGCATCAAATCTTTAGCACTTTCCTTACTGTCAGAATCGGAACCGTCTCAACCATTTTTCGATTCCCTAATTGATCCAATTTTGATTAAAGTGTTTTCGTCACAACTCCAAATGCGACAAACAATACACCGCTTTAACCTCATCTTTTCCAATTTCTCTAGTTTCCGAACAAGGCCGGGTATTTTTAGTTTGATTTTTTTAAAATGTGTGTCCATTTATTTCACCGCTTCGTCAAAGATCTAGCACACTTATTATAAATTGTAGAAATAACAATGGTAGGGATTTACTTTTAACCTCGTTTTCATTTTTCATGGCACTAATATAATACGCACTCTGGTGTCGAGTACATAACTATTTTTAATGTCACAAGTAAAATTTTGTCTGTTTGTCAGATACATATATATATATATATATTTATAAACATGCAGTGTGGGTATAGAAGAATCCAAAGGAATATACTGTACATACAGTGGTAGGATAACTCTGTAAGAGAGTTCTAAATATATATGTATATAAATACATATAGAGCAAATATAAGAAAAATTAAGGCAGACACATTATTTCATGGTAAATCGGAAGTATGGACTATTTCAGGCAAACCATCATCAGCTTCCGTCTTTATTTTACAAAGGATTTTACACGAATGAGATTCACAAAGACCTAAAAAAAAAACGAATAAAAATAACGGTCGCTTCTTAAAAGAGAATATTTAAGAAAAATATATCAGCTCGGCGAATACACACACATATTCATACATAAGCATATATATACGTAACATATAATCAGAGGACACAAACTGTTGCTTACTTCCAGGTAAAAAGCCAATTAATACAAACGTAGATAACAATGTAAGTAAAACAAGAGATTTTTATGTATTTACTAAGCCTCATATTTCACCGCCTCGTCAAAGATCTAGCACACTTATTATAAATTGTAGAAATAACAATGGTAGGAGTTTACTTTTAAGCTCGTTTTCATTTTTCATTACACTAATACAACACGTACTTTGGTATCGAGCACAACACTTATTATTTCTAACGTCCTAAAACGATAAAGTGTAGAAAATGGCTAGGAGATAAACACCGTGTTAGTTTATCGTACACAGGGGACATAAGTCATGAAACAACTTGTTACGTTTTTCAATCTTAGGCGATTTTGGCATGTGAAATCACACTAAAACATCCTTTCTAAATCTCGTCTAATTTTTTTGGAAAGCAGAGATGGTTGCTGCAGATACCGGCACACACCATTGTTTTTTTTTCATAATGTACAGATTTTGATATGAATAAGGAAGGTAAAAGTTGTGTTATCTTTACCAGCAAACATATTGTTTAAAACTATAACAATATATAAAAAGCAAATTAATATGATAGCTTTTGTTTTTAAACATGAATATTATTTTTAAATCATTTCACCCCAAGAAAGGCAAAACTGCCACTGGTGCGCAGTGGGGGGTTACAGAACAGGTGAGTGATGAGAGAGTAACAAATTATAGGGGAGTCAGAGAATGAGTAATGACAGGATGAGAATACAGGTGTGAAGAGGGATGTATGATAGTGGAGTGTAAAGAAGAACATGATACAAGGGTTGTCAGGGAAAGCATGTGAGTCAAGATGATAAGAGATGGCAATCGACTTTGCATTTAAATTCTTGAAGATTGTAGTTTTCAGGAAAGCAAGTATACTTGCCGGTGGGAAGTGCAAGCAAAGAAGCTGATAGAGTAGAAATTGCTGTTACGTTTGATTGGTTTCACTATAAAAGGTGAGACCTAGTTGCTAGTCTAGTAGCTCGAGTCAGTTCATGCAGAGGAGGCACCAAAGAGCTAAGCTCGTCAGAGAGTATTTGTAGAAGAGACAGAGGGAAGTCATATTACGTCGGAGAGAAAGTGACTGGAGTTGAGCTACCAGGTCGGAATAAATTACAATACAGATTCTTCGCTGGATTTTGTCAAGAAACCAGAGATGAATAGCAGGAGCACCCGTACAGATGTGACAGCAGTATTCAATGCACGACCGGATGGTTGATGTATATAAATGTAAGATATATTTAGACGAGAAAAACTTCTTAGCCCTACAAAAGGAACCAGCCAACTAATTTTTCATACAAACTTATTGTTCTCAAATACTTATATCAACCAACTGCAACAGTAATTAACTACAATAACAACTGCTATTACTATTAAAGAGACCAACCTTCATCCGAATGTAGCCGATTATGTTTTTCTACTGCATCCTGCACGAATTGCTTTGTCAAAAATAGCGCCATATTTTTTGTTGCTTCCTCCAGTTTAAATCTTAGACAAGTTAATGCACAAGAGCCGAATAATTTTAATTCTTTCATCCCAAGTAAGAGAATAAAGCCACTACAACTTAAGGAGTTACTGAATGTGAAAAAAAATATTAGAAAAAGATTATTAATGAGAAATTGCAATAAAAACAGGAATTCAAAATACAGAAAAATAACAGCTGACATTGTATTTACATTTTTAAAGATCAAACTTGACTGGAATATATGAGACCTGAAGAAACTTTCACAAGTAAGAAGTGTCAGAGAAGAAACTTAGTATAGAACTTACGGTTACATCTAGCTATTTCAACTGATGAGACCTATTTACTAGTCAATTACATGAAGTCTAGGTACCATAAAGGAAAGCGTATCAGAAAAATTACCATGAAAATATTTATAGAAAATGAAAAGAGCCGCTATATGAAGGTAGTATGAAATCTTTGACAAATAATTAAAAGCCTTCACTAACTCTGTATTGGTTAAATATCTTACAACGCAGAGCCTTCTTTCAGACAATATGGCTTTTGCTTCTCTAGAATAGCTGTTGATGTATTAGCAATTCTTGTTTAAAGAGTCTATTAATCTTGAGATTAGAATGGCGAAGATTGTTATGTTGTTTTGGATATCTCAAAAGCATTTGACAGGATTTGACATATCGGTCTACTTCACAAATTGAAGAGTTACGTTATTTTGGGACGAATTCTTTCATTTGAAAATCGTCTTATGAAACCTTTAAATAAATAGTGTTTTGAACGATAATTTTTCTAAATCTTTTTGCATTACTACAGGCGGTCCGGGGGCTTCATTGTTGAACCTACGCTGTTCCTAATTTTCATCAACGATGGCACCAGATCTTAACTATATCTTCTGATGACAACTATTTACTCCTGCTTTAATAATAAATCTGATCATTCAAATTAGTAACTGATCTTAAAATGTCTTAGATACTGTTTTTTTTTTAACTGGGACAAAGAATTACCTGTTAATTGCAAAGTCTCTAAAACGAAACATTGCTTTATTAATCGTCTGATAAAACACTTTTTGCCGTCCATCAACATAGTTAATGCTAACCTCCAGAAAAGTGAATCCTTGATTTGTTTCAGGCTAACGTTTTCCACTGACATGAAGTGAAAATATATTGAATCCATTGTTAAGTGTGCTGCTAAGAATATTAGTTCATTGTATTGTACTAGACACCAGAATCTCTCACGCATTTATCAGTCTACATTTTTTCCATGCTTTGAATGATGCTGCTATATATGGTCTGGTGCCATGCTATATATTAAGATATTCTTGATAAAATCCAAAGAACAATCAGTAATGCTATTGGTCTTGACCTGTCATCTCAGCTTCAGTCAATGCTCTATCGCTGTAAATTTGGTAAAAATGTATCAGAAATTTACAGTAGAAATGACCAAATGTAAACGTAATTTCTATGCTAAATTTTCATTTCCTGCATTTTCGTCTGTGGAACTCTCTCCGTCTTACATGCTTTCCTTTTATTTTCTAAAATGTTAATGCAATGTCAATCGTTATCCACTGTCTTCTTGATTATTCTTAGATTGTTCTCGCTCCTTAATGTTTCTCTTTTGTTTTATTCTTTCAGACTCAATAATCCCCTTGCGTTTTAGTGGCTTTACTGCCTTGCAAAGAGTGAATTGATCAATTTTCTTTTTAATTCTTTGGATTTTATAAAAATTTCTAAATGCATTGCAGAAGCACCACATCAGATAAGATAGTAATATTAAATGCCTTTAGCCTGATGTTCGTAACTGAGGGATGAATAAATAGATTCATGTTTTTCTCGTGGATGTAAGTGCTAAGTGAACGCGTCAACCAAGTCCGGGATTTCACCAAGTCCGGGATTTCACCTCTGACCACCAATTCGCCGCACCAATAACTTTTACATTATTCGCATGCCTAAAATTTGCTTATTTTACTAATAACAGACTTTGAAAGTCAATGACGACAAAAGGGATGAGGGAAATTTATGATAAGTTAATAAGGACAATCAGTAGATTGTTTAACAATTTAAAAATGAAAGTGTTTAAAATTATGTGGATAACTGTACAATTAAGGGGTTATATTTACTTTAGGGATAATAACGAGATTATCTTTAATCAAAAGATTATATAGATTCGAGGGATTATCAATAAATTATCATTAATAAATAACTAACTTTAGTTTGATGAAGCTCAGAAAAAGAAGATTGAGAGCGGAAGAATTTTAGAAGTGAGGTAAGAAAAGGCAATCGTGTATGCGTTCACGGGCAAAAGATGAAAATGAGATAGAATGGTGATTTTCTAAGCGCAGTTTATATGTGACCCAAGACCGAAAATATGTGACACCTAGTGAGAAACGAACTCGCTACTCAATTGTAATGATTCTAGCTAGAGAAGCTTGCTGATCATTGCACCACATCAAGGTGCCCAAACAAAGTAGAAGGAATTGAGGAAGTTCTTCCGACAGAGGTTTGAAGAAAGCAGTTTTCTCTTCTGCATAATTTTGCGTACATTTCACGAAACCTAAATCTAAAATAGTAGATATTTCTCTCCGAGTTGGGATTTTAATGCCTTACCACAGAATCTAAAACTGCGTACAAGCTGAAATCAATTTCTCATGATATTTGGAATTTCTTCAATATTGGATTCCACCAGTTTGGAAGAATCTAGTCTATTCAGCCTAAAGTTATATGCGTAGAACGGGTTAATTGATAACAGATATTTAGAATTCAGTTCGGTTCTTGGCTCCACAACAAGGCTAAAAATTGGGTACTTTCCTCGCTAGAACAATTACGACTGAATAGCGAGTTCAATTCTTATTGGGTGCTCAATACTTTCGTGCTTGTGTCACATATAAATTACTCTTAGAATATTTACAGTACACGGTTAAATAAAAGTATTCATTACTTTTATTTAACCGTATAATGTAGATTTTCTAAGCGTAGCGTATATGTTTTCATATAACGTTAAAAATTATGGATACTGTTTATTTTATTTTTTGTGCATTTACAATGGTTTTAAATAAAAAAAACTATCTGGATATTCACATTTATTACGGAATTGTATGCTGAGGATATAAAGGACAGTATATGTGAGCAACGACTAAGTTTTGGAGAAGATGGAAACGAAAAAGAAACTGATACTTAACATCAGAAAAAAAAACAGCTGAAGTTTCTGGGAAAAGTAATGAGGAAGGAGGGCTTAGAGAATCTGATACCCACAAGACAGAAACCTAGACAGGGGAAAGCAATGCATGCGCTTAAAAAAATTGCGCTTGAAAAAATTGATGTCAGAGCAAGCGTTTGGGAGGAGTAACAAGAGAAAGGGTGTTAAGAGCGACAGGGGATAGGGAGATGTGGAAGGCCATGATCACGTATATCCTAACTGGACACGGCACATAGAAGAAATAGATGATGGAATGTGTACTAAAAATAATTTACACATATTTTCAACTAATTATTGGCCAACGCTACATTACATGTCATATGTTATCTACACATTTTCCAAACTATTACAACTCTTCATCTCTCTGAATAACAAATTTCAATTGCAAATCCTTTAGTCTGTGGCAGCCCCACAAAATGGCAAGATACGTCGCTTAAAGAACACCTACGCGACACTGACATTAACTGATACGTGAAGATGCGATATTCTAAAACCTCAAACGTATGTATATCCATATACATAATATTATTAAACCACAAAGTATTATTTCAAAGCTAAGAGCCCTGGGAAAACGGTGGAGAATACTGCAATGTACGACAAGAGTGTTTTGAGTTTGAGTAAAACACCGAAGCGATTGTTCTCCCAGTAACTGCTGGTTTTCTCCCTGTTTTAATGGCATCTTACAAAAACCTAAATCATGAGCAGTTGTAGAGAGACCCGTATCTAGATATGTCAAGCTGTCCTACTGCTGAAGAAAACATGTCCGCACGCGATCTACAAACATGTACACACGCAATTTGGTGTCTCTTCTGTGTCTGTATGGATATGCCTTGCTACTGAGAATTTATGATCATAATCTGACCAGAAATCCGAAAAATGTTTTGAAACGAAAATAAATACATGAAAATTTTAAACAAAGTCGTAATAATCTTTAAGTAAACCTCCTGCAGAAAAAAAGTGCGTCCTAAAGGTGTTTAGGTTTCAGGTACGAAAATAAAGACAGCAGTAAATCTCAACGAGAGATACGCGTTTTTCTTAAATAGAGAAGTTAACTTGGCTTTATCAAGGCTTTCTTGTGTCGCCAGATTGTTAACTGCACACTTCGAATATCGGTATAGTCTTGGTGATCTAGAAATAGAAACACATGCTCAATTCCTGTTGGGATGCGCATTTTCTTAGAACGTTTCGATCTAAACCGCTTGATATTCATTTCTGTTTATAAAAAATGTCAAAAATTGGGATATATATCAACTGAAACACGTGTACACACTAAAAATAACGGTTATTGCAATCCTCTCTATAATAAAACCGTTGTGTATTTATTTATATATATATATACATATATATATATATAATTCCTGTCACGATCAGGTAAGATAACCTCTGAAGAAACAGCTAAATATTTTTACGTCTTTTTTTTTTTTTACAGCAGGGGTTACAAATATTGTGCTGTTTTTGGCAGCAACCAAACGAGAAATTTTGTTTTTCTTTTTCATCCTGGACTACTTTTGCTCAGTATGAATCTAAAATATGCCTCACCCAGCCTGCTTACAGTCACATGATGCATTATCCCGCTGGGATTTCAATGAACCCAGCCTTACCCCGGTGGGTATAGATGAATCTTACTGTGTTCCGCCGAGACATAGATGAATTCGGCCCCTTTAAATCTTGAGTCATAACAATGGTTTTTCTAGATAAGACGTATCTTCAAAGTATATGTAATACCTTTTCTTTTGTTCCTCCATATACATTGTTTTGCTGTCGATATCTTTTTTATATATTTTTTCCACGTGTAGACACTTGTATATATGTATGATTTGTGAATGCCATAGTATATAAAAGTCTCTTAGAATACGCGTTCGTCATTCGTTTTTTCTTTCAGCCATTCCATCCTGTCCGTGAACTTTGGTGTTATATCATTGATATGACAATGCCCGTTATCGGGGGAAAATTTTCAGGAAAATAATACCTTTCTACCAAGCCTTAGCGTTGTCATGCAGTGGATTTCGGCCCGGAACAAGTAATTGGGGAGCCGAGTTCGAATTCACTCACGCACTCACGCACAAATACCTTTGGGAAAGGTATGCATCAGTCTCTTCTCTCCAGTTATGGGTTAAATAATAGGACATATTGGATTCTATAGCTTTGACTGGCAACCAGTTTGCCGCAAAAAGCAATGGCAACCTACTGCGGGATAATCTTCGGCCCAACCAGTCATGTCTTTTTCGAGACATGATCACCTAAGCGTGTATCACGTATGGCACTTAACTGACTGACCAAGCCTTTACCTTACAATGTAAACATTAGCTAACTTTTTCAGATAAAAACAAATAGATAGACTTTGACGTATTTTAGGAAACAAATTGAAGCAATATATGTCATTAAAAACGGCAATGAAAAAAGAATAAGTGACAATGGCGATAAATATCCGTTAAGTTTGTCTTTTTTATTCTTTGGTAATTCGAACCTAAAACACGACCCAATATAAAATGAAAATAGACTTTTTTTACGAAAAAATAGATGCAAACAATGCCGCACACATTTGATTAAAGATGCAAAATGGTCAATACACAAAACAATTCCTTCATTTAAGAAGTGTTTGAAATCGTAATTGAAGATAATAGCTTTTATTCTAGACTTTAAGAACCTTTGTTTTCTTTCGCAAAGGAAACGTTTTTTAAATGCCGGAAAATAGACTATTGTTAAGAATCATCTCGACTTGAATGATATATATGAGTCAAACAAAGAATGATTACTTTAGGGCTGAATCATACTTATTTCACTCGATATGCTAAAAAAAATAAATAAAACGTCCACAAAGCCACACATTCTATTTCTTCTACTGATTGTTCTCTATCTTTCTCTCTCACAGGCTGTCATTTTTAGAATCTTTTCTAAATTTATTATCAGTTCTTTATAACCAATAAATTAGATATTTGTAGGATTGATCTAATTTTGACACACAGCCCCGTGTGGAAATCAGTCAGTGAAAACTGGCTTACGATATTTTCTCGTTCATCATTGTTTTGTGAAGATTTTACTTTATATTTTGTGAGAGCTTATATATATATATATATATATATATATATATATATATTAAAGACTAAAAGAAATAATTACAAGTAACTCGACTCAAAAGGATGTAGAAATATCTATGAACCCTTCGCTGCACATTTGTCTAATCTGTTGACTATCTGATACTGTAATAACCGCATCCCTTGTGGACTCCGGAGCATCCTGTGTTTCAAATTACAATTCCCGCTTTTGTTTGCGAAAACCAATAAGAAACTAATAAATATATAAGTCGAAAACAAATGATAATCTAAAGGTTTCTTATTATAGATTCAATTCATTTTTCGATGGCTTTTTCCTCACTCTTTTACTGAATTTCTTGTCCTTTCTTCTTTTCTTCCGGTTCCTTGTTGACTCGCTGTAACGCTATGAAGTACTAAAAACATTGCATCATTCTCATTAAACTTTATCTTCTCTTCTTACAAAGGTATTTCAAGTATTTTATCTTACTGACAACAACCAACTCCTCTCTTATAATAAAGACCATTGTGCATACACACACACACACACATATATATATATATATATATATATATATATATATATATATATACACGCTACCAGCCATAATTATTAGGTGATCCCAGTTTGTTTTAAAAAATGATATATTTCATATTTTAGTATTTCTTGCTAAATGGATAATTCTAAATGAAAAGAGAATGGTTCTTTTATTATTATTACTTTGCAAATTTTTACAAGGCAGCCAAAATAGCTTTGCTTCGGCCAGCCAATTATAAAAAGAGATTAGCATGTGGAAGGGAGCACAAAAACTGGACACCAGAACAGTTCATCTGATGCACATGTTATTGTGCAGTATTAACAAAAGAATGATTCTATTTTGATTTAGAATTATCCACTTCGCAATAAATACTAAAATAGTATGAAACACATCATTTCTTTTAATAAATAGTGGTGGCCTAATAATTATGGCCGGTAGTATGTATATGTATATATATATATATATATATATATATATATATATATATATATATATATTGAATAACACTTGTGAGTGTTAATTTATCAAAATTCATCTCATTGTATCCTCGAAATTTCAATTGACTGCTTTTACTGATTGAAACTTATTTTGTTTAAGGTTTTTGTTGATCACATGTTCTGTCCATGGTATTCTCTACATTCTTCAGTAAAACCACATCAGTCTTTTCTTCAATTTTGAAGACATTATCCAATATTCACTATCATGAAAGAGATTATGTATTATATAGGAGTGTAGTACTCTTTTCTTTATTTCTAATGGTATTTTTCTGTTTTAATACGTTGATTAAAACTGGGTAATAGATACTGTTTGACGGGATGACATCATTACATAACTTCGTGGAAGATAAATTACGTGGCTGGGCTGAAACTACCTATATATCTCCCTTGTCTCTTTCTTCCGTCATGTTGTCTCCATTATATCTAAACGCAGACTGAAAAAAGAAAAAAAAACAGTGGAGTAGATATGGTATATCTAACTTAACGATTGTCTTATTTAGTAACGATATTTATTTTCAAAGCTAGCATGCTACTGCTCGAGTCTTTTCCCTACATGCAGTTGAATAGGAAATACAATTGATGTGTCTGAAGCTTGCCAGAAAAAGCTGATATCAACTGTGTGAGCGCATAAAGAACGGATGATGTAATAGCTTTAGGTGGTTAAAAATGCCAGTGTCAATGACGACAACGAGACATCAATCCTAAAACAACGAGAAAGAGCAGTCAAAGACGGAAAACCTCCACCAAGGCAATACCGACATCATCTCCTTAATTAGCAAAAGATGATTGATTAAAACGAGAAAAAATAACTGCGTTTAACTTGACTGTTCTCAAGAGTGAAAACACAAAAAGTCAACGGCTCTCAAAATTAAATGCGCACTTAAAATAAAACAAGGTGGGTAATTCAGTATTTCAAATGATCTAGGGGAGATAATTCAGCATTTGGAATTTGAAAGGTAAAAAATGAATTTTACTAATAGAAGCAGAAAAATAGCTCAGGAACTTTATCCCGTATTGGATCAAATCCAAAATTTAATCAATTCATGTTAATCAGGACGCTAATCATCCCTGAAAGTTTCCTCTAAATCCATCCAGCGGGTCTTGAGATATCTTGACTAGGGACAAACAAACTCGACTGAATACAATACCTCCGTCTTAAGGTGGATGTAATAAAACCAACCTGGTAAGAAACGTGAAACTAATAAATAGCTGAGTTATTATCTGAGATTTCTTTGTCAAGCTTATTGCCTTTTTTTTTGTAAGAACAGCTTAACAACACTAACTGTATTGTTCGTTACATCAAGAATGCCAGTGTCAATGACGAAAGCGAGACATCAATCCTAAAAACAATTAAAGCCAACAAGACAATAAACGTGAACTAACAAATAGCTGAGATATTTGATCTGTTCGATCTTCAAGGGGGGCTGTCTTTTATGTAGGAACAGGCAAACAACAGTGAGGGTTCTGTTATTTCTATAAAGAATGATACTTCTTGAGTGTTATGTCATTCGTTCTGAATAAGCTTAGATTCTTTACGAGTTGATTGAATATTTAAGTTGTGATCTCTATTCTGTAGACTATATTTACCATTAATCATGTAGCGGTAAGTTCAATTTTAGGCTGTTCACACTACCCAAGTTCAAAAATCGCAAAATATCAGACCAACCACGAAAATAATGTTCAGGAAGAGGCATTCATGAATATTTGCACTTACCTTGAGGATAATGTTAACGAACAATATTGTCTCTCATAATTACCGATTCTGTGACATTTGAACAAAGGAGACTCAAAAAAAAAAACATTAAGGGTAAAATAATTTGCTGAAAAGAAAGGGAATCCATAACATTGTAAGGAAAGGGCAAATGCAGATGTGAAGGTTGATTAATTTGTTTATTTACGGTTTATCAACCTGCAGCAAGTTATTTAAAACCAGAAAATATTTTTAGATTGTAAAAGGAAATTGGAGCTAATAATGATTTACTGTTACAAGTCTTGCTAATTAACCCATAGCTGAAGGGGAAGAAGATGTGCAATTATAACTATCCCATTGGTATTTGCGAGAAAAGGAATATAACACATTCGAATGAAATTTGAGCTCGCTTCTCCATTTTCGACTTGTTATCCATTACACTGCCCGTATTTCCAACTTACAGCACTTGGTATTTCCAGGCGGTCTCGCATCTACGTATTGATCAGACTCGAATTGCTTAACTTCGGTGATCGTACGAAAACCGGCGTTTCACACTAGACACAAAGATAGAGATATTGACTTTGGTATCTACAAACAAGTCAATAAGTATATATTTACGTCTGAACATAAAAGACAAAAATAACAGGTGTATAAATAGAAGCGATTTAATGTTTGTGCTAAAAAAAAAACTTTACTGATTCTATATTTATTGACTTTCATGCGGATTGATGATAAAAATATCGTTATAATTTATAACAAGGCGTCTTTCTACGGATTGAGGATCATAGAAGTGTGCATGCCCAGCAAAAACAAAGATCGTAACATACGTTGCAGTACGTTATCAAACTGGATTTTTTTCGGGGCAGTGTAAAACATTGATCCGAGAAAATGATTTTTTTCAAATCAATATGATCAGCTAATCGATCTTGAGTAAATGAACCCGCCAAATTCTTGTCAAAATGCAATGCTTATGCAAGTAAAAAAAAATCTCATTTTATAAAAGTTATTCCTCGGAAATTGAGACCCATGCAAAACAGGTGTGGAACGCCAACTAATAAGATCATTTTTTCTTTCAACCATTCCATCCTGTCCGTGAACTTTGTTGTTATATCACTGATATGACAATGCCCGTTATCGGGAGAACAATTTTGAAAAAATAATACCTTTCTACCAAGCCTTAGTGTGTGCGTTGTGATGCAGTGGATATCGTCTCGGAACAAGTAATTAGGGAGCCGAGTTCGAATTCCAGTTAAATTCCTTGCATTCACTCACGCACAAATACCTTTGAGAAAAGTATGCATCAGTCTCTTCCCTCCAGTTATAGGTTAAATAATAGAACAAATTGGATTCTATAGCCTTAGCTGGCAACCAGTCTACCGCAGAAAGCAATGGCAACCTACTGCGGGATAGTCTTCTGCCCAGTCAGTTATGTCTCTTTCGAGACATAATCAACGAAGCGTGTATCACGTATGGCACTTAACTGACTGTTGGATGTGCGTTGTGGTGCAGTGGATATCGACTCGGAACGAGAGATTGTGTTGCCGAGTTTGAATTCCAGTTAAATTTCTTGCATTCACTCACGCACAAATACCCTTGGGAAAGGTATTAATCCGTCTCTTCCTACTAGTTATGGATTAAATAATAGGACAGATTGGATTCTATAGCCTTGGCTGGCAACTAATCTACCGCAGAAAGCAATGGCAATCTCCTGCCGGATAATCTTCTGCCCAGTCAGTCATGTCTCTTTTGAGACATGATCGGCCAAAGCGTGTATCACATATGACACTTAACTGACTGACTGACCGCATCTAACTTGCCCTTACATAAAACGTCTCTGGGCATCTCGCCGTGGGGCAATGGTTAGAAAGATTGTCTCGCTAGAATCATTACAACTGAATAGTGAGTTCGATCCTCACTGGGTAGTCCATACTTTTGTCTTGTGCTACATCTAAGCTGCGCTTAGAATACCATTTTATTTCTGCAGCGTTTCTTCTTTCATTAACCGCAAAAGAGACATTGAAAGAATATCGAATATCTTGGGAAAAATTAAAAAGACTGAAGTAAGCGTGACTTTTCCCCCCCCTTTGAATAGACATTTTTAAGACACGATCATTGTATTTGATATCATTTTTATTGAGTAGCTCTTGAAATCCATGGACATACGCACATATCTCCTGCGCGTAATTTTCTTTAATAAAATTTCTCGAAATTTAGATGAAAATAAATATACTGTTTAATAATTAAATAGAGCGACTGCTCAAATATGAATATTCACTAACATAACATTTTAAGTGATATATATTATATATCAGTCCAGACGAAAAGTTAAGTGCCATCATATGGATTTAATAATTACTAAGTTTCATAGCTTATTTGGTATAATGCTTACTAAGATGGTGATAAGACGGGTTACCTAAAATTTTAAATCCTCTAGTCATAAGAATCCCATTAGATTGTACCAAGGTTGATTTAAAAAAAGAAATACATTTTTCATGAAACTTTTCAGATATTCAGTAACAAGTGTCCTCCTTCCGCTAAAAATGACAGCAAGATATTTTTGAGAAAAATAATATATATGCAAATAAATACACAACGGTCTTTATTATTTTATAGAGAATGAATTAATTTCCTTATTATTACTATTAATGAGTATATCATAATACCTTCAGTAAGAGAAAGTCCATCTGACTAAAAGTGAGCTAATAATTTTGGTAAAGGCAACCTTATATTTTTCGGCGATTTTTCAAAACCCAGACTGTGATACCAACTTTTTGGTATATGGTGTATGATCTTGTTGTTTGTTTATTTTATTAATTTTTCATTTCATTGTTATCTAGCCATTTTCATCTAGTAAGAATGAACGTCAATAAATATCATGAAGCTGGTTCTGTTAGCAAAAACATCAAATATCCTCTTTTAAGACAGTTCGTGTTTTTTCTTTTATGTGCATATGTAAATATATAATTATATGTATGGGTGTCTTGTTTTTAGACGTCATTGTCAATATCTCTATCCTCGTGTATATTGTGGCGACATAGCTGTATACCCACTCACCAATCTTATGTACATTCTTATCTATTACTCTGGACAATTGTGTGTATCTTCATGTTGATCTAAAGTAAGTATTTCTTTTCACACTAACATAATTATATATATTACTTTAAACGTTATTGAAGTGGATACTTTGTATTTGAAACAGATTATATATATATATATATATATATATATATATATATATATATATATTACTTTAAACCTTATTAAAGTAGATACTTCGTATTTTAATTCTTAAACAAGGTGAATTAAAATAATTAAAAGAACGCTCTTCCCAGCTTTTTATTATAAACCTTATCAAAATCGTATTTAAAACCCGATGTATTCCGACTCGAGTTTCGTCGACTAAACTTTCAGCAATCACTGTCCACTAGTCAGGAGACATAAAAAAATTATCTGTTTATATTTCTCGTTTTTCTTTTCATTTCTATATGCACTTTTCATTGTTGCAAGGTTGTTTTATCTTAATTTTTTTTAATTCATAGCGAGTTGGTGTGGGTTAGTGCACTCATGCACCCGCCTGCTTGTACGAGTAGAATATATGTGTCATAACCGGGCCCTACGATCCTGAAAGGTTTTTCAAGTATTTCTATATTTTAGCAGTATAATTGCATTCTTGTAAAACCTGAAAAGTGACCAACATATAATTATATCTATAATATGTTTTGTGGTTGATATAGTTGCGAATTTTTTTCGAAATAAGCCTTAAATTTAAGATTAAATGAAACAATCTTCCTACCATTTATTGATATATTTGTGTATGTATAAAATCTCTAATGGCTATGTGGTAGGGTTATCTTTTTTTTTCTATCAAAGCTGGTAGAATTTAACAGGTATCTACTTATCTATCACTACATACAGGGTTTCACTTTGATCCTTTTATTTGTATTTCTTTTTCAATTGCATCCTTCACATGTTACCATTAACATCTTATTGATTCTTTTTTTTCATTATCAGCTTCTAAACCAGATTCTATCGCCATAAAAGACTGATTTTTATCTCATAGATTTTTCACGGTAATAACTAAAAAAGTGTTTTGCGCCTAAATCTATAGCGATGTTCCTAAAGCGCTTACTTCCCCAACGGTTTTTCGCGCCAAATAAAATTTACCTTCCATACAAAACTTACAATACGGACAAAATGAGCGCAGCTATCTTCATTTTGCACACACACAATTGATGCCTTCTGTGTATATATAAAAAAGAAATCATATTGATCAAGTAGTAGATGCCGTGACGATGTTAAGCAGAATTAATCTGTCGGTGAGCACAAATCCTTTCGGGCCAGTGTAAAATAAACGTTGACAATTCTTTCTTGTCACTATGTTTTCTGCTAATTTTTTAAATATATATTTTTTACTTATTTTTAGTCTTTAGAATTATTTAATCTTTTTCCCTCCTTATCTTGGCTATCTCTTCCTATCGTATCTCCTCTTCAAAAATGTGTGCATCTCGACCCTATTTTTAATAGTTAATTTCCTTTGAAGCGAAACATAGTAGAAAATTGTTTGTAGAGGAACATTGCAGAATGCAAACGGATATCATTAGGTATTATTTATTAGTAAAATCTTTCGTGTTGAAACTATTCCCATACATCCGAATATGTTGCTGATTCAAAATAATTACAACCTTATGAAAAAGTAATTAGTTATTTAAAAATTAGTAAACGTTGGAGTTATGGTAAGATGTAATAATCTAAACTTATTTATAAATGGAACTTTGTGTGTGTTTGTCCGTTACCTATAGACTCCGAAGCAGCTAAACCGATTTTCTTGAAAAATTTACACAGTTGTACTATAAGCGTCTACGAGAGTTCTTATCTAGGTTTTGTGTCGAGGTACCCCCGATAAATATCGATAATAGAAAAGAATCGGGTTATAGAAGGAGTGGTCCGATTTTAATCAAATTTGATACACTCATAGACAAAGACATAAGAAACGATATTCAGAAGTTTCAAGGTTGCAGTTCTTACGATAGTGCAGAAAATAGATTATATATATATATATATATATTATATATATAAAAGGCAAGGTGTGTGTGTGTGTGTGTGTGTGTGCGTATCTGTCTGTATGTCCTTTATACAAACCCACAATTTTTAGCAGATTCTCACCAAACTTCACACAAATATTCTTTAGGCTGAGTTTGAGCTCCAGGACCATGGATTAGTTTTAAAGCTTTCATTACACCCGAGCAACGCCGGGAAATACTGCTAGTCAGTGATAATGTAATTACAAAGGCTTGCAAAAATATAGCGTTGAAACATCGGTTTCCGTACAATTACCAAAGTTAAGCAACGTCGATCCTAAATGGGTGACCACGTAGGAATACCAGGTATTGTACACTTGGATAACGACCCGGCATTCTTAATTAGATCACCGAGTTTTAATTCCTGTTGGGTTCGTTATAATCACTTACGAGAAACTCCACTTGAAAAATGTATGACTATCTTTTTTCCGAGTATGGGTTAATTAGTCAAAATTGTATCACTAAACTATTTTTGTCCTTAACTAATCTGCAAAAACGTTGATAAGCCGTAAAAAACAAATCAATTATATCAAAGGTGTTCCTATATTTTTCGAATCAACGTGTTTACCTTTAATAACGATATTAATTACTTTCATTATGATTAGCATAAATATGATAAACATAATTAACAGAAAATTAACTTAAAGTCTAACTATAAATAAGGATTTTGATCTGCAGGTCGCATCACAAGCTTATTTTCAACCATTGCACATATATGTTCGAATCTAATTCATCACCTTTCCTCAGCAAAGGGCATATTGATGTTTATGTAGAATAATGCTTACCCTCACGTAGAGTAGAGTATTCTAACGAAATTCCATTTCTACTTCGGTAGCCGTTACGCTGCACAAACACCCTTGTTGCTTGCTACCTGTTTCTTAACTCAAAAGTAGAAGATCTGCTTTTCCGTTCACAAAATTCTGCTTGTATGCGTCTCGTTAGTTTAATTTGCATACTTTTTCCACTTTATTACGATTTACCCGTTATTTCTTTTCGCTCTTCCGCCAATTCTCTTGGAATAATACCTCACCACTTCTGTCCAAGTGCCAGATCAAACCAAAAATAGAGTATTTCTGCTATATCTGGGCAGGAACTGGCTGTCTTGAGAGTTCAAAAGCGTCTAACCGGCCTTGTAACTAATGAATGGTTTTCTACCCTACAATCCCTTCCTCAGAGACAAAACGCCGCGAGTCTCTACTCTATCGCTATTTCCATGCTATGTGTTCTGACTCTTGCAATTAGAATCCACCATACTACGTACACGAGGATGAATCATTCTAATTTCCTTTGTATTCCATTAGTAAGAAGTAAGTTACATTCGCATAAAGTTTTCGCAAGAAATGATGTCTTGTAAAACAAAGTCCCTGCAGGATATTTTTCTCATCATCACAGCGTCATCACTATACTTCATATTTAGAGTTAACTGTTATTTTTTCTACATAACCTCATGAACTTCACTTTGTATCTTTTCTTCGTCTCATACAAAAATTTACAGTAGCCCTCTAACGTTGGCTTTGTATTTAGTAAACATTAACATAAAAAGGATCCTTCATTTGTCTTCTACAGTAGCAGTAATTTCAATTCACAATTTAAGATTTTTAAAGCGGTATTATCAATCTGAAATGTTAGTTGCTGTACTCTTTAGAGTTTGAAGTCCAGATCAGTCACCTAAAAATACTAACAAAATGAGTGCCAGTGTAGAATTTAACCATAGAATGGTTATTGCCGGGCATAAGACGTCTGACATTATCAGAGACACTGGCTATACTGTTTATCGTGTTGTAGCAAACTTAAGAGAAGGTATGAACATGCAAAGGAAGGCTCACAGTCCGAGAAGTGATAAAATCCGCACCAGACGGTTTCTCAGTGACTTGAAATGATCCATTGCAGCAAATCCATCACAGTCAATGGCTGGCCTGGCAAAAAAGTGGAATATGACCAAAATGACCATTTCTAATGCAGTACGGAAAGATCTTGGGATGAAGTCATATTGCAGACGACGTCGTAATATTCTTACAGCGAAATCTAAGACCATTCGTAAAGAGAGAAGCCACTTGCTACTCAATCACCTGAAACACCATGGTGGTACCGTTCGCATTTTTGTGGACGAGAAAAAGTTCGTGGTAGACGAAGTCGCCAACCGCAGAAATTCGAGAGTTATCGCCATTGACCCTTCTTGTGTTCCTCCAGTCATGCAGAGTAAACACCCTGCCTCTGTCATGGTGTCTGGAGCTGTTGCCAGCGATGGGAACATCATGTCCCCTCACTTTATTGAAGTGGGCCTGAAGATCAATACGGCGGAATATCTGAAGATTCTGGAGGAAGTTCTCTTACTCTGGATTAAGAAGAACTATGATCCCAACAAAGTGATGTTCATCCAGAACTGCACCTGCTCATGGGTCAAAAACAGTGCAGACCTTCTTGAAGAGAGAGTTGCTGCTTTTTGTGCCCTCAAATATCTGGCCCTCTAGTTCGCCAGATTTGAACCCCTGCGACTATTGGTTATGGGGCGATGTTGAGAAAATCTCTAATGCCCGCCCCCATAACAGTGTGGCCTCCTTGAAGACCTCCATAAGGCGAGCATTCCGCGCTATCAAGAAAGAGTCAGCTGTCAAGGCCTGTCGTGCTTTTAGGGCTCGCATTCAGCAAGTTGTGGATGCAGAAGGCGGACGCATAGAACAAAATGTTTGTATTTAATAAAACAGTTAAACATACACAAATATTAAATGTCTTTAAATGTCCCTTCTTTATCAAGGTTTAAAGTCTGAGATCTCAAACTGATAATTTATCGTTTACCATTTCGGGCCAGAGCAAGAGTGCTATGATGCCATACTTTCGATAAAAATTCTTAACAGCAGCGGAAATGTCGACAAAGATTTAGATTTGTTCTTGAATTTCATCATTGACATCAAAATGCGGACGAATTGAAAGCTACATATCTGGGCTAGAACTGTCCAGTATTTTCTTTCCAGCATTGACAGAGTTTAAGAAAATTTTACGCTGCCTTGGAGACGCAGAATTATCTTTCACTCGCATGCCTCTTTCTAATCTATAGCTATTCCTATGGAAAATATTCTAACTTGCTATATGTCACCATTTCAAACATTTCCAGCTAAAACGCGTCATAACATATATACACTGACGAGTCATACTCAGTCTCCTTGTATTCCAGATGCAAGGAAAAAGTTCAGTTCGAACAGCTTTTCCAAAGAAGATAGAACAGACTTACAAGTGGATGCCTTTCCGAACTCTACAATTTTAACTTCAAGTCTAGGATCGAACGTTATCTAATGTCTGTATCCAAAAATTCTGCATTTACTTCTCTATTCCCGCTTCTACATCTATACAAAATCTAATTTAGTAACCCTCTACTTAGTGTCTCTTGGGCTTTGTATTGGGTGAGCATTTAAAAAAATAAAAAAAAAGTATAAATACCAAAAAAATAAAAATAAAGATAAAACAAACAAATTAATTTTTGCCTAGATATGTATGTTAATTCTATTATCTGGAATATAAAAACGAAAATATATCAAAATCTTATCTATTGTGCTTTAAGTTGATCTGGGATGCGGCTTCAGTCCTTTTCTTTTTTTTTTGTTGAAACTGAAAACTAAACTGAAGCTAAATTTTTCTTAGTCTCAAACTATGACAATGCTATTGAACTTGTTTAAAATCATTGCAATTTAAGAAATAAATTCAAAAACTTTTTTCTTTATCCGAGACAATGGAATCTTCTACCTCGGTTAAAAGGCTAACCTGCTTTTTAACCGAGGTAGAAGATTCCATTGTCTCGGATAAAGAAAAAAGTTTTTGAATTTATTTAGTAAAATAGACGATTAAAAAAAAATTATGGTATTTTAAATTTTATATTTTCTGTTGATTTCTGATACTAATTTAAAGTTCATTTCACGCTGAGGTAGAAGCCATCCTGACTTTGACAACCTAAAATACAATGCGTAATTTGGTGACGCTAGATTCTTATAATAATTGAATGGCAGCCTTTAATTCTCCTACAGTAAATCTATAGGAAATAAATGTAAGTGATGTCTGCCTTTGTTACCCACTTTTCCCAATGGGTTTTTCTATCCTCCCAACTGGGCAAATCTGTTTCGGTGTCTGGGCCGCCTGCTCAGGCATGATATTTTTGGCCCGCCAAAAGTTGTTGCTTTGATTTCCTGGCAACAACCACATTTAGTAATCCTCTACTTCGAGTGACCCTTGGACCTTGCATCGGGTAAAAGATTAAGATAAATTAGGTTCTGAAAGTTGTATATGTCTTGTATTTTGAAAAAGTTTATAGTCCTTAGTCTAGAAAATATAGACAGACAGACTACAAAAATATTTAAAACAAACTGTTTACACTTGTATCATACACACACACATATATATATATATATATATATATATATATATATACCCCCACATACACATAGCCGTGTTTTTTTTCTTTTCGTTAAGACAGAACTGGGATTATTTCCGCACAAAGCAAGTTAGGTCCTGCCTGACAAAAGATTTGTTATAATGATTTGAGATAATGTTTTTTAAGGACTGATGCGCTTTTTGACGCTCAACCAAGACAATCAGTAGTTAAAGTACACCGAGTGTTTTATTATTGAGAGAACCTCTAAGAAGGTTAGTCTCTCTCTCTCTCTCTCTATATATATATATATATATAATTAACATCATCATCAGTCGGGTGGTTCCAGATTCTTCAAAACTCTGCTGCACTCTTCCGTCTCTGACATAACCAACTTGAGCTCATCTAATGTTTTAACCTCAATGTTTATCAGAATAGTGTGGAAAGTTAGCGTCAGCCTCCCTCAACGTTGTTGACCATGCTTTGGCTCTCAAAACTTCACAGGCGAGGCTGATTCATTGCTTCGAAACAGATGGCCGGCACCATGCATTCTTCTTGCCCTGATCACTTGAGAGACCTTTGGAAGATTGCAATAGAGGTCTTCGTTAGGCATAAGGTCGTTTCAACTTACACTGAGAGCATGCCGCAATGGTTCGGTATTGGTACCGTCTATGTTTTTTCTCCGTAGATTTTGTCATCGTCTCCGAACCATAAATGAGAATGCTTTCAACCGTGGCTTTAAAGAATTGTACTTTTAGTGATCTTTTCATGCTGGAATTCCAGATTTTATCTAGTTTCTTGATTGCAGTCCCAGGTTTTGCCTTTCTTGTTTGCATGTCTTTTGCAGAGCTGTTTATTCAGGAGCAAAGATGGATAACGTCTTCTGAACATTTCAAAGTCTTGTTGTTTCCTAGTAGTTGTGGCTGGCTCTTGCTTTTGGTTATTGAACATGTATTTGGTTTTGGATTCATTAACGTTCAGTCCAATATTTACTGCAACTTCAGTCACAAGTGAGTGCAGTCTCTGAGCATCATCCGATAACAATATCCGAGTAGTGTTAGTGTAAGAAATTGAGCTGGATGTCTTCTGCTTCTTCTGGGATTTAGTTTTATGCCAAGATTTTAATTTTCCCTGGTTGGTGTTCTAATGACGTAGTTTAATACTATGATGAAAAGGTAGGGTGCTAGCGTGTCACCTTGTAATAATCCTGTGTGAATTTTAAAGAAATCTGTATCGCCATCTTCAGTTAACACTTTGACGTATGTTTCTTTGTACATAACTGCGATTGCTTTAACGATTTTATCTGACACAAGGTATGCTTGCCTCAAAATTTGAAAATTTATATATGCACTACTGGCCAGAATTATTAGACCACCCAAGTTTTTTTAAAGAAATAATGTATTTCATACTATTTATTGCCAAATGAAAATATAATTGCAAAATTTTACAAGCCAAGGAAGCAAAGATGAACTCGTCCGAATCACACTAAGTTTTCTTCATTTTTCATTGATGAAACTGCAAAATAGGTAATTATTCAATATTTATAAATTCATTTGATGCACATATTATTGTGCAATATTAACAAAAGAACAATTCTATTTTCATTTACAATTATTCACTTGATAATATATGCTAAAAATATTATGAAATTCATTTTTTAAAACACTGGTGTCACCTAATAATTATGGCCGGTAGTGTATATATATATATATATATATATATATATATATATATATAAAGTATTAGAGACATGCATTGTTGGCCCCAGGCGACCGTAAATTTAAGAAAATTCTTGTAACGAAATCAAGAGATTAGTAAAGGAAGTGGGTGAGGAATGTTGGTTAGAAAAAAGTCAAGAAAAGGAGAAAATAGTAGTAATATTCCTTTGAGAGTGGAAGGCAATCAATTTTCTCCTGCGCTCAGTGGAAGTTGGTAAGAAAATCTTCAGGTTCCCCAAGTGTAAATTCTAATTCTTGTAAAAGGCAAAGCATATTATGAATAAATGGAGTTTAAATCTACTCCGGTGACGCCACTTGCTAATTAATTAAAACAGCGAATAGTATTCGAAATGAAAAAAAGAAATAAAGCCAATAGAAAAAAAAACTTAGTGCGCATTAAACATAAATTAATAATTACTTTCGTGAGATTTTTTTTTTATATATTCCGATACGTTTTTGTGTTTTAAGTTACAGATCACATGGCGCATTATATCCGAAACCGTCCTCATCTCCGAACTAGTCTAAAGTTTGTATATGAGGAATTCTAATGCATTTGTTGCCTGTCATATCTTCGCATATTACAGTGAACGGTGAAAAGCAATGTAAATATGTTTCTTGTTTGTTACTGGTAAAGATAAGTATAAAATGGCTGAACTGCCAGAATTTATCTTTGTGTGCTTTTAAGTGATGATGTTTGTTTACTAATGTTTGTTAAATAATTTAACTCAATTTTTGACACTAAGAAAGTGGGTGATAAGTTTATGATTGCGTACATATTTGACTGATAATTATATAAGTGTATGTACTTGAATATTGTTGCATCATTTGTAGATGATTTTCTAGAAAATAACCAGTTATTTGACGCGACTGAATCGGACACGTCAAAACTGTTGTCACTTTAAACGCAGACAGGAACCTACAATAACTCCTAATGAAAGTATTAAAAGAAAGCGAGAAAGAAGCACTAAACTTGCGAGAAGACAAAATTATCAGCAAAATGAAAAGTCTAGCACACAAATAAATTAGAAATAGCAAAACCACTTAAGTACAAAATTTAAATATCTGAGAGGTTCTTAAACAGAAGACAAAGTGCAACTCCAAAATTCAAAGGCTCATTACGACAACAAAACATGACTTCAAAAAGTTAAACAAATTATTACAAAATAAAATTCGTTAGAAACAAATAAAAGAATACTGAAATGTTATGTAATGTCAGTTCTTCTATATGGAAGTCAATTGTGTACAATGTTCTGAGAGATGAATAAAGAAATTTAAGGCGAGATAAATGTTCTACAGAATAATGTTGGAAATATAATGGAACTGAATATTTGAGCCACGATGAAGCTTTAGAGAAAATTGAAACAAAATGGACGTTTTACTTAGCACCAGAACGAGGCAGTTGAAATTTCTAGGGCACATAATGAAGAAAATGGGGCTTAGAGAAGATGACACTCGCAGGACATAATGAAAGCAAGAAGTATAGAGGAAAGCTGCGCCTAACATACCTAACTAGCTTGAGTAAGCGGATAACAGAGCAAGGTTTAGGAGCTACAAAGGACAACGTTGTGGTGAGTCAGGATTGCCAACTTTTTGAATGGATGTGACACATTGAGGAAGAAGAAAGCATATAAAAATGCTTTGCATTTTTTTTTCGGGGGTGAAGTTTGTCAGATAATGCCCGTGGTTCGAAAGAAGTAACGAGGACAAGTTCTGTTCAGTTCAGAAGCTGCTTAATCCCGTCACATTTGTGGAAATATGTAAATAAAGTAAAAAGGGAAACAGACAAGAGAGTTTACCTTATTAAAAACTATTGTTCAGCTGCTTTTGATTCAAATCAGAAGATGAAGAAACAGTTTCAGTGGATAGCGAGGGTGATCTGTATCACTACATCCGCTGACAACTTCACAACTAGCATCTTCAACAACAACACAACAAAATCACCAGCAATCGCATAAATAACAATTATTGCAATCTACAATCCTGTTAACGGGATTCTTCAACAATCATAGTGATATAAAAGCAGGCAAATCTGTCGATACAGATCCAGACGAACATGTGAACGAAGAGGGAATAACCAATTACTCTTCTTAGGAACATGTATACAATAACAATTTTGTTAAACAGCTGCTGCTGTGTTACTTGACACTAATGACATGCTTTAGTTTTGAGAAGGACTTAATTGCAAAAATTCCACTGATTCCCAGTGAAAAGGCATTTGATTATAACTTGGTGCTGTTACAATTTATGCATAGTTGTAACAAATATCAGGTGTTATGATTGCAACTGAAGTAGTCCTGCTTTTCGAATAACTAAATCTCAGGAGTAATAACGCTAAATAATCTCAAATTGTTTATTCGACACAGAAAAACATACAACTGTGTATAAAAGAATATCGGTTAAGACTTATGTAAATTAATAAAGACACTGATTTTTGCACCCAAAAGCGCAAAGATACAGTTACGATATCTTCCAAAGTAATTCTAAAAAATGTATCTAAGTTTCAATCGGTTTGACTGTCTGAAAGCTGTTTGTCATTAGCTTTCGTTCTCATCAAACACATTCGGGAACCTCAATCAATTGTTTAAGAAATGGATATAAATCGTCTCTATTCTCACTCAGTATTAACATGGATGTTCACTGGCGTTTGTAAAAAGTGACACATGAACGCAATGCCACAGTTAATGTTACCATTTCGATCTTCTTTCCCCAGACATTGCCGTGACATGAACATATGATAAAAAATATAGTTTTAAGGGATGCTATATAGAGCGAATTTAAATATAAAAGCGGACACTGAGGTCAACATCGTGCGCTGGTGTTGACATCAGTGTCTAATATATTTCCATCCCTGCCGGAAACAAGTGGCTGCCACACTGATGAGCTCTGATACAGCAAAACAGGCTTGTATGGGGACGACATATTTTATGCTCTCATTACGACTGAACTCTCTGGAGAAGAAAATTTTAAAATGTTACCACTTCTGCCATTTAAGCGTTACTCTACAGTAATGAATTAAGTTCTCCCGGTGGCTGGCGTGTGTATCAGTCAGTCAGTTAAGTGCCATACGTGAAACACACTTAGGCGATCATGTCTCCAAAGAGACATAACTTACTGGGCAGGAGATTATCATGCAGTAGATTGCTTTCTGCGGTAGATTGTTTGCCAGCCAAGGCTATAGAACCCAATCTGTCCTGTTATTTAACCAATAACTGGAGGGAAGAAACGGATTAATACCTTTCCCAAGGGTATTTGCGCGTAAGTGAATGCGAGGAATTAAACTGGAATTCTAATACCGCATATATGTATCACGCTAAATATTTCCTCTTCTCTCATTCCATGTGCCTACAGCTTATTGAGTATGGACTCCGGCTGACACCAAATCGGTCAAGTTTCGTTCCCGGCTAGAAGCCAGTGGATGTCTAGCCAACAGCAAAACAGGCTTGTATGTGGATAACACACACACACACACACACACACACACACATACATACATACATACATACATACACACCAACATTTGGCTGTTGGATTTGATAAAACACACATCATTAACTTCGATGAGCTTTCTATACCTACACAAGGCTGTGTTTCAAATTTTTTCAGCTTGACCAAAAGTAATATATTTGTCATATCAGTCCGTTAAGCACTATACGTGATACATGCTTGGGCGATCATGTTTCGAAAGAGACATGACTGACTTGACAAGGTTTTTCCGCAGTTTATTGCCATTACTTCCTGCAATATACTGGTTGCCAAGGAAGGCTATTTAACCCACAGCTGAAGGGAGGGATGGATTAATACCTTTTCTATGGGTATTTGTGCGTAAGTGAATGAAACTAATTCAAACTCTGCTCTCGAATTTCTGATTTCGAGCCGATATATATTACACACAACGCACATATTTGTCATATCTATAGAAAAGACATAAAATATTAGGAACGCTTATTTTTTTTACTGAAATCTCGTTATGAATATATTTTCGTTTGTATACTCCAAACAACAACAATAATAATAATAATAATAATAGATACCAAGAATGAAAGTTCGTTAGATCCTAATCAAGATCTTTCTCATTCCTTGGTGGAACACTTCCCTGGTCGATCATGTCACCAGGCTTGGTCAATTGCAGGTTTGTGATGCTATTTAACCCATAGGTGGGGGTTTTGAATTTAGAGTTTTCCTTCTCCTAGACTGTTTACTATCTAAGATTATATGACCCAATCTGGTATTTATTTGTGTCAATTCTATTACCGGCAGTAACGATAGCGTAATGGATAGACGCTCAGTTTCACGTCGAGTCAGTCACATTTACCTTGTGCAAATTAATTGAAACAATTGTTTTAGTTTCATTTTCTTCACTGTACAGTTTTGGACCCATTGGAGTGACAGTGTAATTGATTTTCTTTTTCTTTTTTTCTCAGATTAGGTCATTTGCAGTGGTGCGCAGTAATATGAATCTATTTTCGAGGTGTATGATTTGTTTGGCCTTAAAAATTTTTTGACATTCGTGATTGTATCAGTTTTTATTACGTGAAGACAATTTTCTCGACTGTCGATTACTTTTTCTGCGATAGACGTTACTTCAAGGAAGCGTACAAAAATGGTAACACTGCATGCACACACTGGCAAGCCTTATAGAGATATCGTGAATATTATCAGTGTCAGCCTTTCAACTGTCAGTCGTATCATCAAAGCGAAGAAATAAATCCAGCAGTTTAAAACAAAGAAAAATGCGCTCGGAAGAGAACAACAACATCAAGAGACGACGCATGCGTGATCAGAGAAAGCGTGAAAGATCCTAGAAAGACATGATTCGTTTTGTTTCAACTAATTTTCACAAAGATGTACGTGAACATACTCTTGAGAATGTTAAGAATCAGTGTTCTCCCCCGGTATAAGTAAATAACTAAAAAGTGATCAAAGTTAAAAACAAGGTTTTCGAATGGTGATATTTAATCGCAGTCAAGAAATCTATGCCCAGTACAATTTTAAATCCATCTATATGTATTTTAAATATGCTATTTTAAAAGTTCATATCAATGGAGGTGTTAAAACTCTTAAGGATTAAATTAGGATGAGTCTTATAATTCAAAGTGAGTTTTATTTTATTGTAGTCTTTTATTCCTGTTTGAAAACAGTTTTCTTGAATTCCGTATCTGCTTCCTCCTCCCCCGCGCCCCCAGGAATCGGCTAAAAGCCAAGTTAATTATTCTTCTGGTTTCACATCTCATTTTTTGGCATGTAATATTGGCATTTCCATAGACCATGAGATTTTTAGAAACCCTTCTCGGTATCCACCTGTCCCAACGGCATCAAAATGTGGCTTTCTAGGGTTAGCAGAAAAAAAATTGCACAAAACTTTTTTTTTTCCCCGCTCTTGATGTTGTTTGGTTTCTTGATTTGCGAAGCCCTCTTCTGTAATAAATTCCAGCATGACTTATATGGCATTGTACATAATTTTGAAAGCACAGTGATATGTCGTAATTTACGCAGAATGCAATAGATATATGTGTGTGTATATGTGTATGCATGTGTATATGTGAGTGTGTGTGTGTGTTTGGGATTGGCAAACTGAATTGTTTCACGGCTTTAATAAGTTACTTAAAGCTGGAAAGATGCTGTGGGTTGTAAGAATTTCGAGAATATAATAATGATATATTATACGTCTTACTATTTAACCCATAGTTGAGAAAAGAGGTGAATTCATCTTTCCTGAAAGTATTTGCGTGTGAGTGAATATAAGGAACCCGACTTGAATTCGATCTCGGCTCTTTAACTTACAATTCCAAGCCGTTATCCATTACACCACATACGCATGCAAGCTTACAGCGCCTGGTATCTCCAAGCGATTATTCATTTAAGTACTGACCAAGCTCAACGTTACTTAACTACGGTAATCGTACGACAACCCCTGTTTCAGTCTAACAAGGCCGTAAGCCATGTATTTGTGTGCACGTGCGATCATCTGAGTAAAAATATAACCTGTTCGACTGATTATGAAACGGGATCTACCCTGATGAACACACGCATATATATATATATATATATATATATATATATATATATATATAACATCTAATCAATTAATCTATTTCTTCTTAATCTGACATTATTTGTTTATGAGTGTACCCTATAAATATAACGGTTAAAGTAATAATTGTTTAGTGTTTTTGTATTCATTAATTTCTTAAAAATTCACCCTTCGAATATAAAAATAATATTAGAAGATATAGGTTTTGTAAGGTTCCAATCAAAGACGTGGCTTTGTGAAAACAAAACAAAAAAGGGGGGAATTGACCCTTAATTTGATTTGCGGTCTTTCAAGGCTGAGCAGTTAACCAAACTATCTCAAAGATAGTTTGATAGGATAATGAAAATGTAGGTTCTAAACCATTCAAGAAACACATTGAGTAAGACTCGTCGGTAGGGGCCAATATCAATGTTTAAAAACAGATTTCTATTTAAACAGATGTACCTACCATATAAATGTGCGTTGTGTTGCAGTGGATATCGACTCAGAACGACAAATTGGGGTGCCGAGTTCGAATTCCAGTTGAATTCTACGCATTCACTTAGACAAAAATACCCTTGGGAAAGGTATTAACCCGTCTCTTCACTCCAGTTATGGGTTAAATAATAGAACAGATTGTGTTCTATATGCTTGGTTGGCAATCAGTCTACCACAGAAAGCAATGGCAACCTACTGCGGAATAATCTTCTGCCCAGTCAGTCATGTCTCTTTCGAGACATGATCGCCCAAAACGTTTATCACGTATGGCACTTAACTGACTGACTTAACATGCTTATAAAAAGTTTCATTTTTTGTTCTACAAACAGAAAAGTGAATAGATACCAACGAAAAGATGAAAAAGCAATAAATGAGATATACAATTTTGATTTTATGATTTTTATTTTATAATCATTTCACCCCAAGCAAGGCAGGGCCGCCACTGGTGAGCAGGGGTTACAGTGAAAGAAAAATTAAGGTACTGGGAATGTAGAAGAAAGGATAAGTGATGGATGAGAATGAATCAGACAATGCATTTAAATTTTTAGAGATTATAGGTAGTTCCACAAACGGAAAGTGCGGGAGTAGAATAGGCGGTTCCATTTAACTATTTCGACGGTAAATAAGTGGAACCTTGATGCTAAATCTGTAGCACAAATGGTTGGGGAATCAGGGGAAAAGGCTCGTTAAAACAGCTGCCATGAAAATACCTGTAGAAAAGATGTTACCTGAACCTCTCAAAGTACGTGTAGGTTTTATTCTATAAAATATTAGTGAAATTATGTTTTGTTTTTATTTTCTTATATCATATCGTCCTAAGCAAGGCATTTTACTGTCACTGTTGTGCAGGGAGTTACATTGGGGGGGGGAGTTATGAGTGACAGGTTATAGAGGGTGTCAAGAAGTGGCTAAGAGAAAGATGAGAATACTGATGAGAGTGGAGTTGACGGAGAAAGGAGCATGAGAGAGAGAATGCAGGTTAGTGAGATAGGAGATGACTATTGACTTTACATTTAAATTCTTGAAGATTGTAGCTGTCGTCGAAGCAAGTAAACGGAAGTGAAATCCACAGATGGGCAGTGCGAGAAAAGAAGCTGATGAAGTAGAACTTTAATTTACATTTTATTGGTTTCACAGTAAAAGGGATGGACCTAGTTGCTAATCTTGTAGCTGGAGTAAATTCATATATCGGGGCAGCAGTGAGCTATGTTTATCAGAGCAGACGCCGTGAAAGTATTTGTAGAAGTGACACAGAGAAGCCACTTTGTGCCGGTGACTGTATCTGAACTGCCAAGTCGGGATCGATCAAATTACAGATTCTCCGTTGGATTTTGGCAAAGACTCTTAGGTGGATAGCAGGGGCACCTGACCAGGTATAGCAACAGTATTCAATGCACGGGTGGATATTAGATTTATATATATGCACGATTGTTTCAGACGGGCAAAACTTCCTGACCCTACACAGAGAACCGAACTTCTTAGCAGCGGATTTAGCTATAGATTCTACATAGTCATCCTACTTGAAGTCTGTTATGAGAGTTAACCCGACGAGGCACAGGGTTTACTCTTGGTGCTCGAAACTAAAAGTTTTATCTTGTATAACCCCCAAACTTCTTCAGTAACCTTAACCTAACCCAAATATTTTGCATCCATTGATTTAACTCGAAAGAATTTTATCATTCTTACTTTTGACCTCTTAAAGTTGACTCTTTCCTCTCTAAAAGGAAAACTGAGTTATAAGTGATTCAGAGATGTCTCAAAACCTTGAAGATCAGACAATTTTTAGACATAATTAATAAAGTTAACTTCACAAAACCTATTTGAGAAAATAAATATTTGATTATCAACGAAAGTCGTGCGTCGTTTTACTAATACTTCGGTGTTTATTCATACGTCAGACTAAGGGTATTAAAAACTGATTACTTAAATCATGTCTACAGTTCTTTTTTTTTTCTTTTAAATATATCCCATTCATTTCAACACACTCTTCTTCCATATCAATATTGTATCGAATTTTTACATCCTTCTTTTTGAAACTTCCACTTGTATCTGTCTGAATTCAGAAGATTAATTATCATTACGCTATTTACATGCGAATGTTCTTTCATCGGAATCTTTTATTTAATCTGCGTGAGTAGACTGTTCTTGCTCCACTGCCTATATCTAGTAATGTCTCAATTAATTCTTATCCTTAGTATTTCTCAGTAGTTGACCGTAGTTCCCACTAAGTATTGACTGTAATTTCCACTAAGCCCATCAACACACTGCTCATCCCAGTGATTGAACTCACAATTAATGTTATATTCACGAGCTGAAACTAATCCACTAAACGGGTTCTGTGGAGAATGTGGAGTCTAAAACCTAGCTATGTTGAGTGCTGCTGCTGACATTCATTCCTCACTATGCTCACTGAAACTTTTCACGCTTCATCAGCAAAAAAAGCAGCCCAAAGTGCCAAATACAGGTTGGGGGGGATGTTAAAATCAAGCAGGTACGAAAATTTAAATATCTGGGAAGTGTTCTAACTGAAGACGGAAAGTGCGACACAGCGATCCAAAGGCAAATTGGCATGGTGAAGGACGCGTTCCAGATATCGTGGACCGAGCATGTGAGCAATGATGAGGTGTTGAAAAAAATGGAAACAAAAAGGAAACTAATATTGAGCATCAGAAACTGAAGTCCCTGGGACATGCAATGAGGAAGGGTGGCTTTGAGAACCTGATACTAACAGGCCAGATAGAGGGAAAATTAGACAGAGGAAAGCAGCGGATAACATGTTTGAAGGGGCTGAGCAGGTGGATGACAGAACGGAGGCTGCGAGACGTTACAAGAGAAAGCGTGCTAAGAGCCACCAGGGATAGGGAGACGTGGAAGGCCTTGATCGCTTACGTCCTGAAAGGACAAGGCACATAGTTTCTAGTTGACTTGTTTTTAAGTGTGATATATTAGAGAAAGAGGAAATACTTCAGCGTTGGGTAAAATATATAGATCTCTTTCACGACAAGAGAGAGCAATATACAGAAACTCACAGGCTAGAAATTTTAATATTTGAATTAGAAGCTACACTGGCCAAACTGAAACGAAACAAAATATGCTGACATCCTTAAATGATTCCGCCGTAGACAAAAATCACAGAAATAATAAATTTTACAACAGTGGCAATATCTCGAAAGACCTAAGCAGATAGATTTTCATAGCACTGCCTAAAAAGCCAGGTGCAAACGAATGCTAATTCCACCGATCAATCAGTTTAATGAGTCACATAACAAGACCCATCATCGAATTATGATGAATAGAGCCTAAACAGAATCAGACCAAAAATAGGACAAGAACAATGCGGTTTTGTGAAGGACACTGGAACAAGAAACGCGATATTTCTGCTTAGAATGTTGTCAGAAAGAGCAATAAAAAAGCAGAAGAACGTGTACCTGTATTTCATAGACTATGCAAGAGCATTCGACAAAGTACGCTACAAAGACCTGATGGAGGCGCTCGACAAAATTGATAAAATCGAGAAAGAGTAATCAAGAATCTGTATTTCCAACAAACTTCCTACATACGGACAGGCAACGAGTACAGCAGACATACAAGGATAGAAAGGAGTGTAAGCCAAGGATGTATCTTCTCACCAGATCTTTTCAACCTATACAGTGAGACAATTCTGAGAGCGTTAGAAGTCCTGCCAGGATACGTCATTAGTGGTAGCAATCAAAGCAATATAAGATACACAGATGATACAGTACTGATAGCAGAGACGGAAAGTAAACTACAAGAATTCTTACAGGAAATAGTTACAGAAAGTGGAAAGAAAGAGCTACATATAAACAATCAGTAAAAAGAGAAATCTCATGTAGGGGAGACTAAAATCAAGCAGTTACAGAAATTTAAATACCTTGGAAGTGTTTTAACATAGAACGAAAAGAGTGACATTGAGATCCGAAGATGTATTGGTATGACCAAAGATGCATTCCAGAAGCTGAATAAAGTATTGTGAAACAGAAAGATTTCGCTGGAAACAAAGAGAGTATTGGATTGTTATGTCTGACCTTCAGTATGGCAACGAATACTAAGACAATCTCATCAAAGATGAAGCAAAAACAGCTGAAACGTGGTTCTACAGAAGGATGCTGAGGATATTATGGACAGAACATAGGAGTAACGACGACGTTTTGGAGAGGATAGAAACGAAAAAGAAACTGTTACATCAGGAAAAGACATCTAAAGTTTCTGGAACATGTGAGGAAGGAGGATTTGGAGAATCTGATGCTCACGGGGTCTGATAGAGGGAAGAAGAGACAAGGGAAAGCATCGCGTGAAATATTTGAAAGACTTGAGTAAATGTATGGCGGAACGGGATTTGAGCAGGATAAGAGAAGTATTCTTAAAAGATACAAGGGCTAGAGAAATCTAAAGGGCCATGATTGCCTATATCCTGGGGAGACAAGACACATAAAAGAAAAAGTGAATGAAACTGAATTGTTTGTTTTCCATGCGTAATGCTGCTATTATTTATAGTGTTTTTTTTTACAGTTTATACACTATATTATTTTTGCATTGGTCGTATTACTTGTGTTTTTTTGTTGATATAATATTAATGAAACTATTATCAGATAAATAGCAAGTGAAAATGACTCCAGCTATTAGAATCCTTAACAAAAAGCATTAAGAAAATTGTATTCAGTTTCTGAAACAAATAAATAATATATATATATATATATATATATATTTATTTATTTATTACAAGAAAAAAACTTCAAAAGACTACAAGCTAATACGTCATTACGTAATACTTGAAATCAGACCACGTGCGCTCAAACATTTCTTGAAAAATAGAAAAAGTATTCCGGAGCTCAGAAAAAGAAAATTAGATAAATACTGGAAGAATATTTGTTTGTCTTCTACCAAACATTTTTATATATATATATATATATATATATATATATATTAGAGAAAATTTTCAAAATTCAAAGGTGTCGGATTCACATTTCGACATGGGATCTCTAACAGATTTTAACGTTAAAGTAAAATTAAATTTCTCTCATTTATATTGGCTCTGTATTCTTAAGCACATTGAGCTCTCCGCCTGCATCATTTTTTAATATTCAAAAATTTTTAATATTAATTAGAATCGGGTTCTTGAAATTTACCTTCCTACTCTTCCACTTCGGATTAAAGAAAAAAAAATATATATATATATTATACGTTATACATGTTCACATTACAATCTACTACAAAGTGTACATTTTGTTTCTACATTGAAAGAACAATGTCTCATCAGGTAGTCTCTTTGAAAAAAGATAGCAATTTCCTTCCTTATATTGATAAAATTTTGTGTGCGAATTAAAGTTGGTAGGGAAAATGAGAAACCAGAAACCTACTTTAAACCTGGTCCCATTTTTTACCCTTTCATTGTGTCTCTTTCGTTCTCTCTTCTCTCCAGTTTTCCTCCTTTTGTTTTTATTCCTCTATGTCCCTTTTATGACCCCTCCCCCATTCTGTTTTTTCATTTTCCCTACCCCCTTTACCTTGCACACAGAAATTTCTATCTCGAGAAATTTGTACTTAGTTTCTCAAATATTTTCAAAGATGTAAATTTATCGATTGTAGCTGGAACACCTATCAGAAGAAAAGTGTTTTCAACATGATTTTCAGTTATATATGGTCGATTTATTTGTATTTATTCATACATCTGAATGCTGAAATAACCCTTTATTCTGTACAACTCGTGGTAGGTTATGTTCCAACCAATTATCTTTATGGGGGAGGTTGAATGCGCCACATATTGACCAATGTATGCACTGAGAAGAACTATCATGTCATCAAAAGTACTTTGTTGGTGCCAGTCGGCCACACTTAGATATTATGTAGTTAATTGTCTCCTTATGTTCTCCATATATGCAGCAGGATGTGCTACTGTTAGATACATTACATTGTTTGTTCCTGATTGAAAAGCAATAATTCTGGGCAAAACTCCAGATTCTGGTTTGAAACCAGAGCCTGTCAGCAATTGATGGGTAAGAGTGATCTACATTAGGGTAGCTGGTTCTATTATAATTATTAAATGAGAAGGACAGACAACAAAGTGACGCTGGGGTACAACTATACTAAGTCTAATATAGATATTCAACAAACTGTGCGGTATCGTCGAAAGAGAATAAAAAGATGGAAAAGTATCTATTTTACCGTAGAACTAAAAAACGTTTTGCGTAAAAATTTTAACAGTTTTATCCATTAATATCGAAGAACTTAGACCCGCCCTGTGGAAAATTAAAGGTATCCATCCACATGGCGCTATGACTAAAACCAGCAAAAATACTGAGGAAAGTCCTGAAATATTAACAAGATTTGACATCACTTAATTATTTTGAAAAGTATCAATTTCTACCAATATGAAAAACAACGAGTAAAACATAACTTATGGTTATTGTAATATTTATTTGAGAAATAGAAATCAGTGAATTTTTTTAAAAAATTAACATTTATTATTAATGTTGTGTTTTCTATCTGCGGGTCAAAATGTATTTTGAATGCGACTTTGAATGCGTCATAACATTTTTCTCTTCTCATCCTGACCGATTTCACAAAAACGGGGAATTAAAGAGGAACAGGAACAAATAAAACTCTTTACAAACAGAAATTTAATATTCAAAGAATTTACCTTTCATGAGCTGGTAAGTATTCTTCAATATTGAAACATTTCTTAAGGTAGACATAGATGGAAAATACGTACCTGAAAAAGAGAAAAGACATTTTTATTAAACCTGTAGAGTAACCCAAAATAAAAAAGTAAAATATTAATTCATAATATCAGAGCTTATAATCTGAAATAAAGATTGGAAAAAAAAAATTAACCGTTTCTTAGAAACTAAGGAGATTGAAAATATTTTGGTTTCATAAACCAAATTAAAACTTTGAGAAATTAGTTTTTTAATTCTGAGAAAGTTAACCTATAGTCAAGTGAAATTAAAAAATGCCTGCTTCAGTCATTCAGTAAAGATATTTTATTGTTCTGCAAATTGTTCTGCAAATTGTTTTCCAGCTATGACGAAACAAGTTTTCAACATTCAGCATAATTTGCATAGTTTATATGACGGCTATCATTTTCAAAGCCTCGTAATAGTCTGAGATATTTTTGAAAGAAAGCTTAAAGATTTTATCACAAACTAAAACAATATTGTAATTGAATAACACGTCTTGAACTTTCACAAATATGGCTTTTTTAGGACGGCTAAGCATACGCTTCCACATCATTTGTAGTGGGGAAACAACTATCGCACCAAAATAGTTATATTTTGTCTCATTTAAAAAACAAAAAGAAGGGTTCAAAATGTGAATTACAAATTATAGATGGCAGAATGAAAAATGTACAAAAAATTAAATATCTACGAAGTGTTTTGACGGAAGACAGTGCGACACCGAAATCCAGAGGCTCGTTGGAATAGCAAAATATGTTGTCCAAAAGTAAGCAAAGTATTAAAAAACAAGGAAAAAAATTACTTAATTGTTATATAATATCAGTCTTCGTATGGCAGTGAATGCTGGAAAATCTTATGAATTTGAGACAGAAAAGTGAGTTGTTTAACGGCATATCAATCTTTGTGGGTTAGTTAATGCCAAAAAGTTGGGGTTTAAGTTTTTTTAAAATTTTCGGTTATAGTGAGAAGATTGATTTAGATGAAAATTTTTTTTTTTAAATTTAGAAAACTTCTAGTTTTGCATTTAAAAGTGTATTGCTGGTAATAATTTTTTCTTCAAAAATGTATTGTTAATATTTTTCGTCCAAAAATGTATATTTTTCGATAAAAGTCTACTTTTATGAAAATATTTTATAAAAGTTTACTTTTATACTTTTAAGTGTTTTGTTCTCAGTTTTGGTTTTAACTATTTACCTATAGCTGAGACCTTAACAGGTGCTACCACGAACCTGAGAACAACAGCAATCAAGAGGTGGTTCTATGCTCTTCACAAACTCACAATCAGAGGCCTTGATGCCGGATGCAGTTTATCGTTATACCCAGGGCCAAAGGTACAGAAGAATAATGAGAATACGATGGACTGAACATGTGAGCAATAACGATGTTTTAGAGAAAATTTAAATAAAAATAAATTTCTATACAAATAAAGGACAGTTGAAATTTATAGGGCCCAAAATGAGGAAAGAGTTATTAGAAAACTTGGCACACTAAAAAAAATTGCACATATTAAAGGCAAGAGAGACAGGAGTAAGCAGCGCATAACCTACCGAACGAGTTTGTGTAAATGAATGGTAGAGTAAGGTTTAGGATAAATAATGAAATGACAAACTTTACTAAGAGCTACAAAGGACAGGAAATTGTGCAGAGCCATGATTGCGCATGATTCGAAAGAACATGGCGTATATCAAATGAAGAATAAAACTTGACCAATATTTTACATTTTGACTCAAATATAAAAGAGACAAATATTTATCTTTGAATTCAAATATAACCAAAGATAAAAAATAGACAGATACTGAGTAACCAAATATGAGTTGACAACCAAAATAATTTCACCTATAATGTGAAGACATTTAAACTATCAAACTTCAACTTCTGATTAGTTCTTTGTAATAACGAAAGGAAATGTGCCAAAATTTAATTTAATTTATTATAAACACCAATAAATATATTTATTATTCACACTATTTACATTCGAACTATTTTTCTTGTCTGCTGTTGTTGCTACAACGATTCGCTCGTAGCGCTATTTATTTAATCTACGAAGTAGATTAAATAAAGGGTTCAGATTAGTTTCCTGTAGGTGATCCAAATCGATATGTGTTAGTAACTTTTTAAATAACCCTTATTTTTTTCTGAACACCCCTGGCCTATGTTAACTCACGAAACTGATTTTATGATATTTAATATTTGTACAGGTAAATATGTTATCAGGATCAGAAATTTTTCCACTTTGAAAGTACACTGCGAATCTGTGTCATTTTTCATCTTCAGTAACTTTGTAAATATCTTTATCAGTCCTCTCCAACCAGCCCCGTCGAAACCATTCCCATAATATTCACCGTTTCAAAAGCTACAGATTGTACTGTCTAAATCCTATATTAATATCAAGTAATTTTATTTTGAGCGGGGAGACATACACCAATGTTAGAACTATCAATGCCCCAAGCCAATAATTCCTATTTAACATTAAAGACGAGATTGATCTAGGCGAAAATGAATGCATCAGACGAGACCGGAAATTGAACACAGATCGCCGATAATCACAATGCTACTCGCATAAAACATTTTACATACATTAGCAAAAGAAAATATGGAGACAATTTGTACGCATATGTGTGCGCATTCGTGCCAGCCCCATGAATGTAAATAAACTATCATCTTGTCACTGTTAAATCCTTTACCAATGATAATAATAAAAATGATTGAATGAAACATTATCAGTCGCAGATCTCGTTCTCGACATCAAAAGTAGCATTGCAAATAGAATTGTCTATTTTATTATCCTTAATATTCGTTCATCAGAAGGAAACGAGCATTTTTAGTATGGAATGTTATCCAACATGAAAAATTCACTGCCAATTTTGATTATTTTGTTTTCCCAATTACATTGTCTTTGCGAGCGCTTTTGATTATCGGTACATCATGTAGTCTAACAGACTTATGTTCTAAGGTTTCCTCTATCGAAATTTGATGTAATTTAGAACCTTATTGCTCTTCTTTTTAAACAACATTATGTGTGTTCTGCGTTATTTTTTTGGTTTTATGTTTAAAAAGAAAAGACAGAAAAATTAAAGTTGTTTTTTATTCTCTTTGCATTTTTCTTAAAACTTTCGCTGGTAGAATCAATTTGAAAATTCTTCAGTAAAAAAAAAGTTAGAATTTCGAAAATTAAATATATTTGCAAAAGGATATACTTTTTGTGGTGGGTTGATTTTGTCTAAATTATTCTTGCAGAAAACAGACGCAATTCAGAGTCACATGAATACACTTAAAAGTCACATTATATGGAAATAATATGTTAATATTAAAATATGCGTATAAAATTTATAAACATAGATAATATATTCTACATATATAGATTCGTGTAAAAAATATACCTAATGTTTCACTCACATTTCTATTTTATATATTATAATATTGTGATTCAAAACAGAAGCATGTGAATAGTAGAAAAATGGGTCTTAAATTTCTATATCTCTTCTATATCTCTTCTATCTCTTCTATCAGACAGTGTACTCTTCATGGAGTGTTTCATTTTCCTCTACTTGCAGCAATCTTTAACCAGGAATGGCAAACTTTGATTCTGGCATAGCATTGTTAAAAAATGGGTTTTGCATATCAACAGATAACGAAAACAATGATGCTTATCATAAACGAAAAATTAGGGTTTTTATATTTAATCGAATCTACATAGCCTGATAATTGAATTCAAGGGGGAAACAAGTTGTCACCATTCGGTTAAACTGTGCCCGCGCTGCTTATATTTATTCCCAAGTCGGGAGTATTTTACCCTATAAATACAGCTCTAGTCACACACGCGCACATAAATAGATAGGTAGGCAGACAGACAGGCAGGCAGATTGCCATATATATATATATATATATATATATATATATATATTGTTTTCAAATTTTCCAACTGTTGGGTCAATTAATCAGTAGTATGATAGTGAAAATTTGCCCAGAATTTTTGTTTTTTTAAGAGGATCTTGTTGTGGATTAGTTTTTGCACTAAACGTTATAATCGTAGTATGTCGGTTACTAATCGACTAAACGCACCTAAATGTTAGGAACTGGGTAATCTTCCACTGAAAGCTGACTCCTTAGTATTCGGCTAACTGCCGACGAATATTAACTACTTAGTAGTTCTGCTGAACTCTGATAGAAGTCTAAAAAACTCCCATAAACTTTCCAAGTACTTCCCTCTTTAACTTTCTGTTAACTCTTATTAATATAAGAGGGAGAGTCCATTATCTGAGGAATAGGTGTGTTTCACCATAACAAATCTAAAAAAGAAAACAAAAAACGAAAACAATGACAAGATTTTTTAAGCAAATAGTACATATGTTAATTTGAGCATTATTCCCTTCGAAATTATCCTCCTGGATAACATAGTGAAGCTAGCGACTTCTCCACACATCAAAAGTACCTCTGAAGCTCACTTTCTTAAGCCTATTCCGTACCTTATAATTTCATATGCAGTTATGAAGCGTTTCCCTTTCGTTTCGATTTAAGTTTTGGGAACATTGCCTTGTTACAATAGAAGATTTTTTTCTACTTTTGTTTGCGTTTTGCTGGTTACATGTCACTCACCCAGAATGCTCATAATTTTTTAACCTAATTTCAGTTCGCCTTAAGCCGTGTCCAATAAAAAAAGAAAGGAACGCACACAAGGTTCATTCTGAAAAAAGTTCTTGACCATAAATCTAACAAAGCGTTTTTGTTTGTCTTTAATAGATTTGTCGATCGTATAATTTGTTGCAGGTATATTTCCTCGAATTTCTCAGCCATCGTAATGATCACAAATGCTTCCAACATATAAAATCTCGTGTCATAATTGACTACTAGCTAACATGAGGCCTACTCGTAGATAAGCCAAGGAGCTGAGAATTAATCAAAGTTAGCTGCATGCACATACGAATTACGAACTTTAGCAACTTAAAATTAAAAAGTAAATAAAAAGTTGTGTAAAATAAATGCATTTCTTAGATATGTACTTACCAATGTACTTACGTATATACATATGTTACATGTAAAACTTTGAAAATTACATATATTGAATGGAATGATCACTTCAGCAAAAAAAATCTTTTCAGCAATCTTTCTGATGAAGCGAATTTATTTTGCTGAAATTCTCATTCAATGTATGTAATTTTTGATGATTTATATGTAAAATACATATACATATTAGGCTCTGTGAATAAATAATTTTAATTACACTGAGCCCTGTCAGGATCTGTTTTGATATTTAATTTTCAACAATTAATATTAATAGGATCTGCCTTGGGATTTTACCTATATGACACTTGCTTTTGGATTTTAATACAAATATGAAAGTGGTTCGAGAACATATCACATACTTTCTTTATCTCTAATTTTTCTTTTCAAATCTTGCATTTTAAAGCAACTGAATGAAAGCTGTAAATAAACAAAATGTTTTTGATACTGAGTTTATTAATTCAGTTCATACGTTCCATACAAAATTAACAACAAAAAATACATTTTTCTATAAAAATCTTTTGGCAAAGAAATACTTTCATCAGTGAACTCGATTTCAGTAAGCAGTACAGAGAAAGCCCGATCAATATCCAATTATGATTGTTCTGTTTGCTTGTTTATATTTACTACGGATAGGGATAAATATATTCCTTAAGTGTCTTTTCGTATCAATTCATCATTTTTGTTATGAGACTATGGCAATGAAAAATTTATGTGAATTATGTTCTTAAAATATTTAAAGAGCTCTAAATCATTCTAATGTTTTATATATATAAATAAAGATAAATACATTCGTTAAATGTCTTTTCGCATTCCATTCATCATTTCTTCAGTATACATACACACACACACATATATACATGTATATATATATATATATATATATGTGTGTGTGTGTGTGTGTGAATTAAATATGCATATTGGTATACACTCAAGTATATATATATATATATATATATATATATATATATTATTCAAGTGTTAATAGAACAGAGCACAATCAAATGTAAACAGAGCTATTAATTATAGCTTAATAAATATAGATATTTTACGCTACACTATCATCAGGTGAATATTACAAGCAGTAATTACAACTTTGTAATATGCACCTGCTGATTGCGTCGTGAATGAAATTCCGAGTCACGATGCCTACGGACGTATGATAATATATATATATATATATATATATATATATATATATATATATATATATATATTGCTAGAGAAGCTATTATCAGCATCACACTGATGAGAGCATTCGGTAGCTACGTGGTTTCCTCTGCCTTCCTTGCTTGGCCAAAATCAAAACCATCAGAAATGCCAGATGAGGAGAACTACCTACTGAGCACATATCACTTTAAACGTCATTTTAATGGCTTTCTATCGGTTTGAATGTTAATTGAACTACTAAGAACCAATCTCTCAGTCAAAACCGTAATTGTACCCTTAAGCGAAATTTCTCTCGTCAAAGATCTGCTGAAATTTTGTATCCAAGTGTAAACAAGGATACTTTTCTAATGAATGTAAAAATTCATTAATAAGACAGATTTTTAATCAAGCACCGTTTATTTATTTAACAGTACTGTTTAACGAATAAACGGCGGGTCTACTAAAATACAAGTAGACACTAAAAATTATATTTAAAGTGATTCAAAATTTGTCATTTCATTTGGAAAAACAGATCTGCATCATACGTCTTGTCAGTCACCTTAATTTCTTCAGAAATTCAATCCCATTGATTTACCCATGTGGATATGGATATATATATATATATATATATATATATATATGCGTGTAAGCTGTAATGCACAGATGCATTTTTATATAAATGCATCCTTTCTATTATAATGTAAATCGTTGTGTATTTATACATATATTTCACCCTGTTACGCTCTTTGAGAGAGAGAGAGACATAGAGAGAATAGCGAGGCATTGTCAGGTTAGTTCATATTCATTACTACCAGTTATGAAAACTAGCTGCGTGTTTGCTCTTTAACAGTGCCTTATTTTATTTTTTGCAATGATTATGTCGTCGACTAATTAAGAATATATATATATATATACTCTCTATTATAATAAAGATCGTTGTATATATATATATATATATATATATATATATATATATATATATATATATATTTCCGTCCTATCACGCTCAGGTATTTAGATTATTTGGTTTATTAGTTTGCTTTTTTTCTTATGTTTTAATGTAAGATGCTTAATAGTAGGCACATCAATATATATGTTGCTGTCATTTTAGATGGCATATGGAGATAAATATTTTACTGTTATTTTTGACGACACGGGACCACCCGAATATATATATATATATATATATATATATATATATATATATATATATATATATACTTAATTGCAATAAAGCAGAGAGAGAGAGAGAGAGAATAGCGAGGCATCGTGAGCTTAGTTCATATTCTTTACTACCAATTATGAAACTAGCTGCGTGTTTACTCTTTAACAGTGCCTTATTTTAATTTTTTCGATAATTATGTCGTCGAGTAGTGAAGAAATATATATATATCCCTACTGCCAAGCTGAGCGGGGGTATATTTTCTTATTTCTTAATGCAAGGTAATAAAGGGTAGGCATAATCATATATGCTGCCGTAATTTTAGACTGCATATCGATATAAATATTTTTGCAGCAAGAATTCACGCGTATATACATAAAGTTTGATTATATATATAGTGTTATTTCACATACATTCCATTAGAGATATACCTGTACAGAAACACACACAATATATATATATATATATATATATATATATTTCAACAGATATAGGGCTTGTTGCAACGAGAGAAATTGGCATAGGTGAAAAACGTGTGATAAGTCGTAAACGTTTTGTTTAAAATGTAAATTTATTATTATTGTTCATATTATTTATCTTTTGTATTATACATTAAGTGTCCATAACATGTTTCGAGTCCAAAGTTGACTCTTTACGCGAATAAGTTACTGACTTCTTATATATATATATATATATATATATAGTAATTTTATTACAATGGTTTATAAAGGCATTATATCACTACGCAAAAATTTTTCATGTTTCAGATCAATACTCTTCATTTTCAGGTTTAAGCTTTACTTTGTATTGAGCACTCTTTGAGAAAGTAAATGCATGAACAGTCGGTTTTAATGTACCTGTTCTTTTATTTCCTTGTATATATATATATATATATTGCATATAATAAATCTTTGACTGACATACATAACTGTGGACTTGAAATGTCCTCTGTATGTTTTATAATCGATGTGAGTAATGCATTTTTTCACCGTGGCATCACGTAAATCAAACTTTAGCACTGACAAATTCAAGTTTCCATTATTAATGTTTGATATAGATTTTGGCGACTTCTGTGTATTAAGTCTCTTCATAATGTGGGAGTTCAGTTCTCACAACTTCCTGTCTTTTTACCTTTTAGCAATGTTATGTAATCTTTTATAATCCTTGTTCTGTCAACACTTTACATCAGCTTGTTAATTATGTTATACATTGCTTTCTTTCTTTTCACTTGACTTCAACCAATCTTGTTAGTGCCGAAATTTCTGAGTCTTCTTTCTTCATTATGTGTTCTAGAAATTTAAACTACCTCTTTCTAATTCTAAGTATAATAATAGTTTGGTTTTTGCTCACATGTTGAGTCCATGGATTTTCAGTATCCTTCTGTAGAACCACATTTCTGTTAGCCCAAGTCCCTTTAAGTGTTTATATCAGTCTTTAAGCTCCATAAGTTATACACACTTTAGCGATCATGTCTGTTTCGATCCATGGCTGCCTAGGCAGAAGATTTTCTCGTAGTAGGTTGCTATTTCTTTGTTGCTAACCAAGGCTATAGAACCCAATCTGTCCTACTATTCAGCCCATAGCTAAAAGCAGGAGAGATGGATTAATACCAATGGTATTTGCACGTAAGTGTATACAACGAATTCACTTTGAATTTGAACTCAGCTCTCCTATTTCTCCTACCGAGACGATATTCATATCATCACAACGCACATCCAAGTGTTTACGTACAAGACTTTATATTGCTTTTATTCAGAGCAATACAATAACATTCTTGTTATCATGCGTTATTATGCAACAAAAACAGGCATGTGAGCAATCAGGAATTCTATAGCATCTATAGTTTTCTGCAAGATGCATTCAGAATTAATTGAAACAGACTGAAAAATTTGGCAATGTATTTTTTAAAAAAACACTCAAGTTTTGCAGAACAAAATGTCAAACTGATCAGTAAAGATAGACATGATTTTTTAAAGCAGCACTCGAAAATTAACTAAGAAAAATTAATTTAGCTTGTACCAAAATAAATGCATACCAGTGTCAGTAGCACAAATATTTAATGAAATAATAGCAATAATTAATCATGAAACAACACTTTCTGTTTACATTAAATTCATGACTTGTTAAGTAGACAAAAGTACTATTTATGTTTTTATATTTTTAGATACGATTGTTATCGTAAAATATCAATAATATGAAACGTATAGAAAATATTTTTTAGATGCGAATTCGGCACATGCCGTTTAAGTTATAGGAATTTTACAAACAAAAACGTTTTCCTGTATTTTTTTCTTTTTCCTTCCTCTGATTATAATGTCACCTAATCCATCTTGAACGTTTTCCCTATTCTCGTTTACGATAGAGAAAAAGAATTTGTATCCGTACACCGAAACTACCGATTAATTGATTTAACGACCTCTTCGTTATAATTACCTTGTTATTTCTTCGAGCAAACCTGGTCCATTGATAAAAGTCTTCTTGGCCTAATGTTATTCCAAATTCTCATGTGTCTTCTTTAAAAGAATTCTTTTCTAAGCCAATCAAAGAAAAATCTATGCTGAAATCGAGAGAAAACACAACACGTCACAAACAGGAGATACATATGTAGATGAAACCTTGACTTAACTGGACTTGATCAAATCTAAGAAAATCAATTTTAGTAAAAGGAGAAATATCGGTAAACCGCAAACTTACATTGGATGTTGAAATGAAAACACCGAAACGGGTGAAAGCATCTGAAGGAAGGGCGTATTTCTCATTCTGAAAAGGGAAGAAACAAACGAAAAACCGAGTTCGAAGCGATCGAAAACAACCAAGAGAAAACGCACCTTAATCACGACACCGGACGACTTCAACTGAAACCTTACAATGCTAGTGGACGTAGTCGTGTGAAAGACCAATACCCGAAGCGAAACACAAAACCTATCTCTCGATTCGAAATCAGTCACTTACTCTCTTTAAACTCGTCTGTGTCATTTAGTATAAGACAAATTAGTCAAGAACTAAAGCCATGTTGAATAGACAAATTTTATAAAATTTAATTTTTCCGCATTCAATTCAGGCCCATCCTTCACAGTTTTCGTAAAATAAAAAATCATTTACGCTTGCACAGTTACTGGTAGTGTGAGATACAAACATGATCTAAATATTTAGAAATTAAATATTAAAAAAAGTTATAATGCATTCACTGTCACACTACGATGTGCCACGTGTCGATGACTGCATAGTTCTTGTGTTGTATACGTGTTTCAATTCAACATGTCTCGTGCAAAATATGAAGAGCAGAAAGAAAGCTTGTACAGAGAATGAACATAACTATATTAAGTTATTAAATAATGCTTAACAAAATAAATCATATATAGTCCTATATAACTGTTTCTATCGGCATCGATAACAAAAACAGAAAGGGTATTGCATAAGGTTTCAAATATCCGACATAATGAATGTGTTAAATTTTATCAGCATTTCTATGGCTACAGTGTCGTTTTACAAATCGCCTGATTATCTCATATTGTTTGCTTTTTTTAACTTTCATGTTCTTAAAATTTTTATGTCTTCTGTTCTGTTTTAATTTATTTTAAAGACTACCTGGCACATTGGGCGAACTTTGAAGATTTACGTTATAATTAAATAAAATTAATCTTTAGGATTAAATTTTCAAAAGTATTTATAAGATGCTAACCACTAAAATGTTTCCCTGGGCACAGTTTTGTTCGAGACAAATGTTGTGGATTTCTTGTAACATTGATTCTTCTATTTGAGAAAAAGGTCCAAATCCCCTAATACAGGGAACATCAGGTTGCTAATACATTAGTCAATTCTTTTCTTTCATGTTAGCTCTTTATGAAAATAAACAGGATTCATTATTACATGCAACAACAGTTAGATTTTTAGATTTAAAATTTCCAAATTATGTAAAATATATAACCAATGCAATTGCAAAAGAGCATTAAATACTGCTGTCATTTTTGTGATAATTGTGTATCTCTCTCTCTTTCTCTCTCTCTCTCTATATATATATTGTTAAATATAACATACAATGAATGTCCATTATGTTCAATCATAAGCCGTTCTAAGCATCATATTTTGGCTTTAATTTCTGGTGGAAATAAAGACAAACATTGTCCAAGATTTACATATTTTCTTATTACGCCGGTTCTAAGCTTTCAGCTCACATGACCCATCTTCAGAGTGGTTGCAGGAACCTTAACAAAGACATCCACCATCAAAGATAATATTTTTTTGTGTTGATATAAAACGTTGCTATGCGAGGATAAGTCAGCGAATAGAATACGCAGGTTATAAATTAGTAATGCGGTTCTATGACGTGACACCACGTGAGACCGAAATATTAACAACAAGACCATATGACAATGCAATCTAATGTGTTGTGATTGAAATGTGGTTTTATTGAGTGTGGGTTGCTTTGATTTAATGTAGATGGCCTTCAATATCTGAAGGTTCTTTTTACTGTGTATGTGTGAGTATTATTCTGTTATCAACTAAAATCTATCTAATATTACATGGCTATGTTTTTTTAAGAAATGTTTAATTGAACTAGGATCAGAAAGGTGACAAGTTAATATACGGGATATCGTGGTTGCAGTAAAATCAAAATATGTAGTGGGTTTGTTATTAGTATGAGATACAATCTCTGAACGAGCATGTAAATTGATACACTACATTGGTTTTCTGTAAAGGATTTAGCTGTGTGACTGCAAGTTTATTAGAGACCAATTGTTTTAAATTTGTTATAATATATGATGAACTTTGTTATTAATTAGTTTCAAATTTCTACCTATTATGTTTTTGAGTGTTTCATCATTTTTGTAATTATTATGCATTTGGTTGGAATAATATCAGTTAATAGTGTTATATTTATTTTGACGTATGTTATTAATATTATCAATATTTTTAGAAGTTTAAGACAATTATAATTTATTGATTAATGACGGAGTTAGGAAAGTCATTGTTAACAAGTGATTGTTTAATGTTGTCTAATTCTTTATAGAATATAGCTTTGGAAGAAGATATAATTTTTGTGCGTTTTTTATAGCATATATTTAACAATATATTTTAAAATAATTATCTGCTGCTTTAATACACTATATATATATATATAGTCATCCACAGAGTCCTGCTTCGCTGGATCACAGCTCTTCAGTGCGGTTAGACAACCTATTGCTTCTAGTCAGGATTGAAACCAAACCGAATTGATATCAGTCGGCGATTCTACCTCTAAGCTATGCAGATTTCTGCAGATGCCGAGAGTGTTCAAACTCGTTACTGAATGAACGATGCGTAAATGCGTGAGTGGCTACTGTTTTTCAAGTCTGCCATTTCTCTATAGTGCCCAATCGTCGTGCGAGTGCGTATATATATTGTAAGTCCTGTTGAAATTAAAGCTTTTAAATCATTGCACCACGTCGATGTTCACTATATATGCATAGTTTGTATATATTGTAAAATATAGAGATATCTGTATGAGTGAATAACACAGAAATTATTCTATGAATCAATGCTAGATAGAAACAAAGAGAAGTATGTATATAGTACGAAAATAGTTTATAAATATTTTTGCGCATCTTGTAGATAAGAGAATAGATACAAAGAAATCTCAAACTCATACTTTATTTTCTACTGAAAAATATGTTAAGTGCACAACACGTGTTTCGAGTTCAAAGTTGACTCTTCAGACGAATAAACTTGTGACTTTACATCTCGAGATGCGTTTGTCTTTCTGATGGACGAAATATCGTATATTTATAGATAACTAGTCTGTGAACGAGTCAGAAAATTCATATGCGTGAATGTTTGTTTTTATGTTGGTTTGTTGGTTATCGGCCGATAGTGTAGGAATAGACTCCTACCAAATCGGTCAAGTTTCGATTCCGGGTGGATGTGTAGCCACACTGATGAGCTGCGAAACAGGCTTATATATATATATATATATATATATATATATATATATAAAACGTGTGTGTTGTCATTAACTACATTTACAGTACAGTATTTACATCATTCTGACTTGTCTTCACCTTTGTTGCCATTTGTACGACGTTTCAGCCGTTGTACGCTCCGGCCTTCTTCAAGTGCTAGGAATTTCGAACCGAATCCTTTGTTACAATCACTAGGGTATATCATCCTTATTCCTTACGTAAAGCCTCGATTGGAAGTCATGAGTTATCTCTCTCCAACCCTTCAAGTTACTCGTTCACCACTGATGTAGCCTGGTATTAAACTCAAAACTAAGGGTCAAGTCAGGAACTAACCAACGTCTATATCCATTAGGCCATGTGTTCTAGCACCTGGAGAAGGCCGGAGCGTACAAAGGCTGAAACGTCGTACAATTGACAACAAAGATGAAGACAATAGTCCGAATAATGTAAATACTACCTCATCTCAGAAATATATACAAATAACTAAATTTAGTTCAGTGCTTGTTGCGAAAAGAAAGGTTTTGTTGAACGAATTATCAAAATGGGACAATCTTCTGCCTTGAAAATCGACGTAGAAACAATTTGTTGGGGTAGAATATTGAGCACTAAACTATTAGAAGATACAGTAACTACCAAAGTAAACAAATATTAACTCACTTATTTTGATACAGTAAGCTCATACAGTGATGCTAATCAATGTGGATAGAATTGAAGTAATTTTGGTCACCGGGTCACGCTTTTTGGTTACGACTGAAGGAAAGGGTTAATTCTTTTTGTAAGTATTTGTATATCTAATTTTACTATTAACACGTTAATGATAAAAACACACGCTGTAACATTTTTTATCAAATCAACTAAATTTTTAACGGTAGTAAATGAAACGTGCCTTTTAATTAACAAAAGATGCACACATCATGTAATTTTTGTCAGCGTTGCGTTCGATTGCCTCATTAAATCAGCTCACTTAGTGGATCATATTTTATTCATAGTTTTGTTTAAAGGGATTAATTAAATCTGCCACTTTTCTCCACCGATTTATTCATGTCACTTTATGCGACAACCAGTCGTTTATTTAAATTGAATCATTCTAAAACGTCTATTAGTATTTAACTCTTTCAACACAAAAAAAGTTCAACGTTTCTTTTTTTTTAAATAATCTTCTAATTTGTATAAAAAGATATTTTTGACATCTATACTGTGGAAGTTGAAACTTGATATTCACCAGTTATGAGCTACTATCGAGAAAAAATCCAGAAAAATACCTACTAATTATTAACTTTTCAGATATGTGTAAATCAGATATATGAAAAAGGTTAATTAGTAGGATTTTTCTGGATTTTTGAAGAGAACATGAATACGGCTGAATAATATTCGAGGAAATATTTAAAAGTAAATGAAGAAAACTATTTTGTTTCATGACGGAGATTAGATGACAAAATCAAAAAGCCAGCAATAATGAATATTAAATCAATTAAATTACACTAAGAATTTTATATTGTTATTCTTAGTAGCAAGGAGAAGAAATGGGATACATAAAACAAATGAAGAAGAGAAACAAAAATGGAGTAAGAAAAACAAGGAAGAAGTAAAAATATGAAGAGAAGAGAGAAGGAAAGAAAAAACTAAAATGGCGGAAAACGTAAGGTTAATTGTAAAGAGAATGAAGTAATTTAGGAAGAAGTAAAAAAAAGTATTATAAACATGTAAAAGAATCTAAGAGAAATAAAAGTAATAAAAATTTGAATGAAAAATGAAAAAAAAACGATAAAGCTCCCGAAAGATATAAAAAAAGAAGAAAAAATAAAAACAGAGATATGAATGTAAAGAAAAGAAAAAAAAATTGAAAAGGAGGGACAGAAGCAGAGAAGAAATAAAGAAAATAGAGAAAATGGAGAGAGAACAGAAGCCAAGAAAAGAGAACCGAGAAGCATGAATAAGAAAAGAAACAGATACGAAAAGAAAGCAAAAAAATAGACAGAGCAGGTTTGAAGGAGTGAAAAAATGATTTATTGATAATAAAAATAATAATTATTATTATAATGATAAAAAGTAGAAGCAGAAGCAAGAAAAACGATCAATGTGTGAAATAAAATAAACATTTGCAGATAGGGTGCCTATCATGTCAGTCGTGGAGCCGGTTAAGAGTCCAGCAAGAATTAATACAACAATCAAAATAGGAAATAACGATATATATAAATATATATTAAACATAGCAAAATACAAATACGTGTAACTGTTAGTAGAACGATAAATACGGGTTAGGTAGTAACACTAGAATGGGACTCGCAGTGGTCGTACGGTAGCAGTGTTGGCTATCTCACTGTCTCTGCCTATCGCTCTGCTGATCTGCTTATCTCTCTTGTGAGGAGAAGTATATGTAATTGTAGGAAATATTCACGCCGTTGTGCGGGTGATGCCACCATGACTGTCACAATGGCAAGCAATCTGTTTTTACCAAGAGATTTGTAAGCATTCTGAGTTCATTTTCCAAATGGATGTTCTACGAATGTAGACTGTCTACGCTAAATAAATACGTGCAGAATGTTGTAATGGTTAGAAGGATGTATAACTAAATCGTTGAATCGAGTTCCAAATCAAGCAGGAATCATTCATTTTTACTGCTTACCAAAGCTCTGTCTTCTCATTTTTGATCTTGACGGCTAGGTATATCCTACCGCATAAGTTTATGTTCCATTCCTGGTGTTAAGCCAAAATTTCAAATTCTGTTTCTTTTATGTCAAGCCATTCTCCTTGGCATTACAGGATTTGTCTGCCAACTTCATTTTTTTCGATTGGTCCCGTGCCGTTGGGAGTTAAGATTAGTTATGCCCAAGAGTTGTAAAATATGAAAACAAAGAGAAAATATTGAAAACAGAATGGAAATGGAAAATAAGACAAAATTCTTTTTAATTGTTACAAGTTATATTATAGACACAACGCTTTATATGATGATGTCCAGGTCATATCTGGACATCATCAGGTGACCATTGTTTAGCAGATATGGTATCTCTATTTATATATACTTAAACAGAGTATAAGCGCTCCAAAATGCACTACTGGTGTCCTTTCGTGTGTAGTGAATATAGAAGTTGTCTAAATAAGAGTTACGCTAACCTAGTGTTTGTGAGTTCAATCCATTGATCAGTGAACAATAATTGTCATCACAAGGACAAAATAACTAATGTCTTCTCGGAATTATTTTTGGCACACACATTCGTACCATCGATTGGGGGACATCATATGTTTCCAGTTTCAGAAATGAAATATCTTATCCGTCAAACAATGCTTGCCAAACGCCTTTTGTTATGAACCCACGTTCGGCTGAACGCAGTGGTCAGGAAAAACTTCCATCAGATATTTTCAACACACGCATGAGATCATAAACCAAAGTATGTCAAATTTTCCTACATTTTCAAAAATGTCACATCATTCCATTACCATTTCTCATCCAAATTTGAATAATTTATGTTGTTTTGCAAAGGTAATCCTAACCTATGTTCACATTAACACAACAGATGTCAGATCACAAAAGTATATGAGTTTGGCATTCTTGTTATGAGAGTAGGTGTCCCCAACAAAAATTACGTTTGAATACTGCTTTCTCGTATTTTTTGGTACGTCAGTGTATATGCATATATACGCTCGTGCGTGTGCGTAAACGTACTTTTCCCTTTTAACGACCATTAATTCAATCACATCAAAAATTTACCATTAGCCTGGCTCGTTTTTTAGAGCGGGTAAAGGAAGCCCTCCAATAAATTCAAATCCTTGTCGCTTGCTTGGCAATGATAAGCCCATTACTCGCGTATTCGAGTGCCACATTTCTTATCGTCTGTACATTGTAAAGAAAAACGAGGCCTCATACAACTCATTTAAATGAAGACCAACCAATGACTCAAAAAGGTTTCATACCATGTGATCAATTCAAAATATCTGAAGAAAAGAGATAAACGCGTCATATGATTCAGAATTGTTTTCAAACCCAACATTCTATTCTAGTGATGTCGTTCTACCATGTTTGTCTTTTTTATTTAATTTTGTTGAGGAACTAGAGAAAAAAAATTGCTATAAATAAACAGTGCATATTTTCTGATATAAAACCAAATATTTTCTTTTCATTTAATCCATGCTATTTATTATCATGATTGTTTTTTTTTTTCATCATTCTATTCTTTTCTCGGCATTTTAATTTTTTTCTTCCTTTTCTATATCAACTTTATTCTCTTTTTTCCCATCGGCTCTTTTTAGCGTTATTCCTCGAAGGTTTTCACTTAAACTCTTATTTTACACTTGTATTTCTCTATTCATTACTTTTCTTCCCAATTTGACCGCTCTTTCTATCTTTTTAATTTATTCACTTTTTATCCCCTTTGACATCAATAAATCATTTCATCTGCTCTCTTTACTTACGTGGTCTTATCTAGTGCTTCTTCTCTCTCTTTATCTCTTCAGACATCGTCTTTTCTTCGTTCTTCCATATTCGTCTTTTCTATATTCCCCTCCTCGTCCTTTCTCCAACTGCCACAAAAACACTAATTATTTCGTTGATCTCTTATTCTTTTACAATTCCTTCCACTTACTCTTACTTTTTCCATTGATATTCTTCTATATGTTTTTGGCTTCTTTACCCCCAGTTACTATTTAATTTTTCATAAATATAATAATGCAACGGAAGTAAGTTATTTATTGTTTCTTGATGTAGTTAATAAAATAATCATTAATTGAATAACGTTAAAAATTACGTAAAGTAAAATAAGCGTTAGACAAATTCACAAATTAAGTCAGTTTGGTTTAAAAAAAGAATAAAATGAACCATCTTGCAAAAAATTTCTTGTGCTTGATTCAGAAAATCAAACAATCAGTTACTAAAATAGTGAATATATTAATTGAAGATTTTGTTAACGCCTTTATCTTGTTTTGTTTGTCTGTTTTGGCCGTTATAACCGTTTTATCATCGCCACTCTTACATTCATTTCCTTCTTCATCATTTTTGCGTTTTCTCAGTTCTTCTACTGCCTTCCTTTTTTCCTTCTTCCTTATATCGTTTATAATTTTTATTTCCATCTCCCTTTTACATCTTATTTTTTCAAGTTTTTTTCATCTCCTACCAAATTTTCTTGTTCATTTACTTCTACATTAGTTGCTTTCTGTTTATAAGTAGTAAATGCTTTAAACATTCGGTTTTTCATGTCAAGATAAAATGGGACAAACGAATAGGAATTCTTGATATAGTTCTACATATCTACACAAATGGGATGATACTTTTTTTTTACAGGGTCAGGAATGCCGCAAGGTTATATAAACATGAAAAGGAATAACGAATTGATTAAAAAAAGCTGTTTTCATTCATATACACATAGAAATAGTCTGGTAATTACAGTGCAAAAGCAAAGCGACATGCACTTCGCTTGTATGGCCGGCAGATGGTAGTATTAATCAGTTTTATTCATAAACGAGGCTTGGATAAGATATGAATTAAGAAAAAAGTATAGAGTCAATGAATTGAAAAAGAAAAAGAATATGAAAGGGAAAAGTAAAAAAAAAAAGACAGCAATGAAAAAAGTGATGTATTGTCGGGGGGAAAAAAGGAAAGAAAAATAAAGTAATAAATGAAGTAATGTGTGATTATATAAAATAAAAGAGATATATTTTAGCAAACAATTGAGAGAAAAAGTAACGAAGAAAATGATGCGCAAAGAAAACGAAGATGAAAGTAAAAAGTGAGAGAAAAAAGAAAGACATGAATGATGTATTAGAAAAAGAAAGAAAAAACATTCAAAAAGAAAGAAAAAACATTCAAAAAGAAAAAAGAGAAACATGAATGAAATAACGTGCTGTGAAAAGAAAGGAAAAGCACAAGAGAAAACTTAAAGGAAAATGTCAATATTACCAGGAAAATTTTAGGGAAACATTATCAAAATTGTGAAAGGGATAGAAGTCAAGAAAGAAGGACTTTGAAATTGATACTGAAGGATAGAATGCAAAGGAAAAATGAAAATGTTTCATAGATGAAACAGCGATGGAAATGTTTTAGACTTCCTTTTTACAAGTCAACTTCAATATGAAAAACATACTTGTATCCTTTTTTCCACTAATTGAAGTTATTATATGATGGTCATAGAAAAGAAAGCAGACACAAACAATTATTTATAAAAAACAAAAAATGTATATCATAATGTTAGAGGAATAGGTAAATGCTCTCGAATCAGAAAAAAATTGCCCGAATGGATGCGATTCAATAAGTGATATTCTGAATTTTTTTTCTTCTTTTTGACTTTGTTTCAATTTACATTTAGAAATTTCAGTTTTTTACGTTTTTTCGCAGTTCCAGTCAAAGTAGAATTGATCTGAGACACGGAAGAAAAGACTTCAGTTTGTAGTTTATTTTAGTCACCAGTTCTCAAAAGGTGTCGACATTTGAGTTAAAGAATGAATAATAACAGCGAATATTTCAGAAATACATTTTCAAAACAATAAAGAAAGAAATGTTGCAGTCATGATTTCATAACCATCATCAGTTCTATGATCGGATGTGTTTGTAGAGTCAATTTGCAGATGAGCATCTGACCAGCTCCTATGTGTCTTGGCTGCGTTTTAACCATTAAATCTCTCATTTATATACACTAAGAAACAGTCTGGTAATTACAGTGCAGAAGCAAAGCGGCATGCATTTCGCTTGTATGGCCGGTGGATAGTAGTATTATTTCAGTTTACTCACTGTCGTTAAAGAGTGTTCTTCTTGGTTAAACTGATGAGTTAACGTTAGCATTTAATTATTAAACGGTACAGTTTTCTTACTTTGATGTAAGAAAAAAGTAGGGAGTTTTTCGTATTTTTCTCTATTTTAGTTGCTATTCTACTGATGAACCGAATGTTAACGGGTTTTTCTGTTTTTCAAATAAAATATTTTTTAAGAATTAAAACTTTCAAATATTTCCTGTGCGTGGACTATATACAAGCTTTCCCAATCTTACAATTACGATGCAATGAAGGTGTTTTCTCACCCTACAAGTCGAAATTGACCCTGTGTAAGGAGAAAGAACTCTCTAATGATTACAGCTAAGTTGTGTTAATACCTCAACAAATCTTCCGTGAAAAAAAGCAACACGAAACCATTTCACGATCAATCACAAGAACAATTATTAACATGAACTGTTAGTTGATTGCTTCTGGTTCCGAACTGTGTGGGCCGTCTCATCTGAATTGTTTAAGAAACTTTTACTTTGTTGAATAGTTCTACAAGAAGCAGTAATTATGGCAAGTTTCGACAGACTGGATGTATAACCTACCAATGGTATTATATCTAAGAATATTCACAACCGCTCACTAATCGTCATATTCACAACCGCTCACTAATCGTCATATTCACAACCGCTCACTAATCGTCATATTCACAACCGCTCACTAATCGTCATATTCACAACCGCTCACTAATCGTCATATTCACAACCGCTCACTAATCGTCATATTCACAACCGCTCACTAATCGTCATATTCACAACCGCTCACTAATCGTCATATTCACAACCGCTCACTAATCGTCATATTCACAACCACTTACGTGCTTCTAACCACGAAATACTTGAATGTAGAAAAAATTTAATCTCCATCAGAAACATTTGATTTAAGAGTTGATCTTGTGACAACTCCACTATATATTGAGACCTTGAATAAGTTCTCGCTGATTTTTATGAAAGTAATGCTTTATTTACAAAAAATAGTAAATAACCTATCACTGAAAGTGACCATCGCTGTTTCTCTATCTTTCCAGCTGAATTTGAATTTGGTCGTCAAAAAAACGACCCGTCTTTTGAGGCTAATCATGAATCAATCTATACATTTTTTTTTTTGCATCTTCATAAAAATGAAAGCACTGCACTGCCAGGCCATGTGCCATCGATCGGAACAAGTTATAATCGAACGGGGCAACGTCTGGTGGGTTGTGTGAAATTGAACGCTATATAGAATTTGGAGTTTTTAACTGTTTTCAGATTCTAATTTACGCAAAGATAACCTTCACGTTATGCGTACATATAAGCACTAAAAATTCAGATATTAAAGACAAACATATACAAAAACACATTGCGTATTTCATGCTTTATTCATACAAATTCAGTAAGGTTTGTACGAGTAAATATATAAGAACATTTAGCTATTTCTCAGAAAGAGAGAGAGAGAAAGATTAATAAGATAAAGAGGCAAACGGAAAAGCCTGAAAAATAGGTAACGGTTTCTTCTGAGTGCCGTGTCCTTTCAGAACACGAGCTATCGTGGCATGCCACAACTTCCTGTTCTTTTTACCATCTCTCCGAATCCATGTTCTGTCATTCATTTACACAAACTCGTTAGGTAGCTTATGCGATGCTTTCCAAATCCTCTTTCATTCAACACTAGCAGTATAGCCCGGCGTTGCTCGGGTGTAATGAAAGCTTTAAAACTAATCCATGGTCCTGGTGCTCAAACTCTTTGGACGTTGGCACGAAAGACTAAAAAGCAATTGTTGTTTCCAGTTAAAGCGAAACCGTAGACGGAAAGAAAAATGGATGGATGTAAGTCAAATTTTGATTTCCTGGTATCGATATCAAATAAGATGTTTTCGTCGTAAACTGAAATTTGAATGCTAAATTAGTCCTCTGAGTAAATGGGTGGGACTAAGAACTATAATTATGCCTACTTAGAGCCAAACTCGAAGCAAAAACTAAAATAAAAGGGCTGAAAAAAATACAGACATACAGGCTGATAAACAGACACACACACAAACATCTTGCCTTTTACATATATATTATCGATTTTCTGCACTATTGTAAGAACTGAAACCTTGAAACTTCTGAATATCGTTTCTTATATCTTTGTCTATGAGTGTATCAAATTTAATTAAAATCAGACCACTCCTTCTATAACCCGATTTTATCCAGTATCGATTTTCGATATTTATCGGGGGTACCTCAACACAAAACCTAGCTAAGAACACTCGCAGACGCTTATGGTACAACTGTGTAAATTTTCAAGAATATCGGCTTAGCCGTTTCGGATGCACACACACACATACACACAAAGTTCCATTTATAAATAAGTTTAGATATACTGTGAGAGTAAAATTTTCTAAGCCTTCTTTCCTCATTATGTGCGCTAAAAAATTAAATTTTCTTTCTGCTGCTAATTATAAATATGCTAAAATAAATTACTTAAATAATTTGAAAGAATAATTATTTCTTCAAATAAACTATGCCATTATTTAACTTTTAAAGCAAGTCTAAAATCCCATTGTAAAACATTACTTTGGTCGATGAACTTCATTAAAAGGCTTTTTTTTCAGTTTGGTCCGAACTGGAGATTTTTTTTTACAAGTAAGAAATTCAGTTTGCTTGAGAAATGATAACATATGGATCGTAGAAAATAAAACAATTGTAGATATTTAAAAAAAAAGTCAGTTGAAATTTTAGGAGGATAAAAAAAGTGTAATTAAAATATTCAGCTACAAGTTCTACTTCATTGACATCATTTTTACATGGAAATTATTATAATACTGCAGAATGACACTTTATTCACCCAACTGCGTCCTTTTTTGTTTGATGATTAATGTATTATTTCAAGTGTGTGTAAAAATCAAGAAAATAAAAGTAAAAAAACAGTCACGTGCATTTTTTGGCAGTTTTGAAGGAAATGTTAATTCCGTTTCAATCCAGAATCTTCAAGGATGGACGAAATCTTATGAAAGATCGAATAAAAATCTTACAGCAAGGCAAATTTGAGACGTGGGACGCATTTAGAAGAACCTTGGAAATGTATATAGCATGCTTTCAGACAGAACAATGTTACTTCGAATTCTAATCAGAAACTTTTGACAGAATTCATTTTTCAATACTTTAACGCATATTTATGACGAAACAATATACCATTAAACATGTATAAATTATAATTACATTATTTTTTGCTTTCTCTTCAGAATTTCTAAAATGGAAACTCATGGATATAACGTGAAAATAAAGCAACAACACACGATGAAATCAACTAATTTTTAAGAGATACCGGAATATATTTAGAGCTACAGATAGATATAAATAGTGATAGCTAGAAATAAAGATAGAGAGGTAGAGATTAATAGATGGAGTTACAAATAAATATAGATGCAGAAAGATAAATAAATGCCGATACAAATAAATAGATAGATACAGTCAGAGAAAGAGATGACAAGGATAAATAGATATTGAAAAAACAGAAAAGATAGCGACATAAATACAAATTGATATATATATATATATATATATATATATATATATATATATATATTTAGATGTGTTAACTTAGAAATTAAAATGTTTTGAAGCTGAGAAAAGAAGGAAAATCGATCAGTATCATTTAACAGATATTAGGCATAGAGAGCATAGCAATTGAATGCCCTGAAAAAGAAAGTGCTTACATGCAGACAATTTGGCCTAGCAAAACAACAGCAGTTGATGACAAAAACATTATGGGGGTTGTGAGCAAAGGCCCCAAACAACAGTGACATCACCGAAAACCTACACAGTGCAGGGGGAAGATTTTACAATCCACCGTTCGAAGAGGGCCTAGTGAGTAGAAATATAGAGGCTATACCACAGGAAGCAAACCACTTATCAGCAGTAAGAATCTGAAGTCCAGATGAGAATTTGAAATTAAGTACAGAGATGAGCAAAGGTTTTATAGACTGATTAAACCATTATTAATCTCTACAAATTTACGGAAAGGCTAATGTGTAGAGAGAAAAAAGGCCAAAGTGTGTCGAAATAAAGGATATTTTATGATCGAAAGCATACATCTGTGAAGCGTGGTAACGGCAGTGTCTTGGTTTGGACTTGCATGGCTGCTTTTGTAACAGGCTCAATTATATATTTGAGAATTATAATGATAGCAGAATTCAGACGTCTGCAGAAACCTTTTTTTCTGACAATTTACAAAGAAATGCATCCAAACTAATCTAGAGAAAGTTTATCATGTAGCAAGACAATGACCTCAAACATAATGCCAACAAAAAAGGACAAAAACTAAGGAAAAAGTTAACACTTTTAGACTGGCCAAGTCAATCACCGGACCATAACCCAATAGAACATCTCATCTATTGAAGATGAAACTGAAAGAAACAACCCGACAAAGAGAAATAAAAATAACAACTCAAACAGACTGCGTTATCAGTCTAGAAATACATCACAAATGAAAATGCAACAATTTGGTGATGTCAGTGGTTTTCAGGCTTGATACATTTATTGAAAGCAAAGTTATTATGCAACCAAATATTAAATTTTATATACTTTATGATTATCTTTTTCTTTAATTTTGCCCGCCTAAAAATGAGGTGATTTGATATAAAAGTTTGTATGTCATAAGCTGTTAAACATATCTAAATAGAAATACAAGAAATTAAAAGATGAAATTCGGAATACTAGTCTCATACTCATCTTTTGATCTTAAATCCAGATGTCTTTAATGAACAACAAAAACAACGAAATTGGCCTTGTCGCTCCAAAACTTTAGAAAAGTCATGTAGATAGTTATAGATAGGGATATAGATAGATAAAAATACAGATAGTTATAAATACAGAAATAGAGATAGATATATACAGATAGAGAGAGATATATAGTTGATTGAGAAATATAGATATGTAGTTAGATATAAAAATATAGATATACTTAAAGATATAATTATAAAGATACTTATATCCAGATATAGATAGGTATAGATATCCACAAAATAATAACGGTATAGGGATAGAAGTATTGATAGATAGTTAGAGATAATAGATTAATAGTTATTAGGATATAGAGCATGAAAATACCACCCATTCTAAGATTATTATAATTTATTATCTATGATCTTTATAAAAAAAAGTACATAGAAGGATGTGCGTTGTGGTGCAGTGGATATCGGCTCGGAATGAGGTATCGGGGAGTCGAGCTCGAATCCCAGTTGAATTCGTTGCATTCACTTACGCGCAAATATCTTTGAGAAAAGTATTAATCCGTCTCTTTCCTTCAGTTATGGGTTAAATAACAGGATAGCTTGGTTTCTATAGCCTTGGATAGCAACCAGTCTACATCAGAAAGTAATGGCAACCTACTGTAGGATAAACTTCTGCCCAGTCTGTCAAGTCTTTCCAGACACGATCGCCAACGCGTGTGTCACGTATGGCATTTAACTGACATATAGAAGGAAGACGTTTACCATGAAGTTTTATTTAAGATTCGATATGAGCACCAGATTTCGCTACCAGCTTCCTCAGCCGACCATTAATCGAATTAACTTATAAATAATGTGGTATGGAAGACATAACTTCTTGTATTTGATCTTGAAGTTCTTCCAAAGTCTCGGATTGGTAAAGTAGGTTTGCTTTTTTAACCGACTCTGAAGAAAAAAAAAGAAATCACTGGGTGTCAAGTGAGGAGTTTTGGCTGTCCACTAATACATAAAATAGTGAGTTAATTTTCAATATCCCTGTAGATAGTTATAGATACAGATATATATAATTCGTCCAATTAAACGGAAAATATTGGAAAGATTTTTAAAATTAATTAAATTATTTGACATAAATATATATTTAATTAATAAAAATTAATTAAATTAATATATATATATATATATATATATATATATATATATATATATATATATAAAACATTTACAGGACAGCAGATTTTTTTTCGAATATTCAGATATATGTATATATTTCGTCCAACAAAACGGAAAAATATTGGGATATTGGAAAAATGAGATTTTACAAATCAATCATTGTACAGAAGTTAATTAGACTTAAAATATTTGTCCCTTTCTTTCATTTTAATTAAGGAAGAGTGAATCGTTCTAAAATAAGATAAATTAACTGAGATTAAAAAATAATTTATTGCCACTCGCGTGCAAACATGACGAATAAATCTATGTAAGCACTTTTTAATTCGCTGAAGGTTAGATTGGAAAGTTTCTGAGTTAGTGTGTCGAAATAGCTATTTAATTAACACTCTAGAAATGTTGAGATACCATAGATACGCAAAATAATATTTCCCGCAAATTTATGCACATAAAGGCAAAAACATTATATATATATATATATATATATATATATATATATTAATTACTATTATAGCAAAAGGTATGCAATGCTAAAACTCGTATCGATTCTTCGCTGACACCGTCGAGTTAGTGCGAACAACGAATAGACTACTCAGGGCAAGGCGTCGTTAATTATAAGAGTTTGAATGGAGGGTATCAATGGATGCCAGACAGATTGGGCATTCACTTCCTAAAAAATTCTGAGAAATTTGACATTTAGATCTCCGGTGTCACACGTGTGCTGGGAATACCTGAACGAAGGCATTACCTCCCATAAAATAAAATGTAGTGACCGACCACGGGACCTCAATGAAACGTGACAAGAATAGTCCACGGTAACAGACGAGCGAGACTGACTCAACTCATATCCACATTCAATTCTAGAAATAAAAGCTTCCATTAAATATAAGAGAAAAAAGAAACAACTACAGTGCTCCTGTAAACACGACACCAAATACTGCACTTCGCTTGCGTTAAGAGCGTCTCTAATTGAACCATAGATTACTAGAACGTGTGACTATTCGCCATCACCTTCATTTTTCATCTTTCCATTATGTCCCCTGAAGACCATCAGCTTATTTACGTCTAATAGCAAACAAGATGCGAAACGGGACTTATCTCTTGTGATCAAAACAGTTTATGAATGTCTTTTTTGAGCAATACCATGTAGCTTTTTAATCTATATACTAACGTGCAGTAGAGTACACAGATGATGCAATTCTATGGACGTTGTAGGAAAAGGTTGATATATACAATCAAGTTCTGTGTATTTGCATGACACTTGGTGTTAATGATATATCTTACCCCGGGAAGTCAAGTGCTCTTTCACATTTCTAATTCTTTGCACTCAAACACTGACTCACTTCCTTTCTGGAGTTGATGCTTTGAAACATTTTTTTCACAGTGCAACTCTAATCAGAATTTTTTTTCTAAACATTTATTATCACTTTTCAGGATTTTCAGGTATTTTGTTAAATTTTGTTTTCATTTAACTAATCTTTGTGATGTTTTGGTTTAAAACACAAAAGTTCAGCTGCTCTTGTCGATACTAATTCCTTAAAGGTTTTCTATGCAACATTGAAACAAGCATCGTTAAACGTTGAAACAAGATGCCTCGAATGTTTTGTTACACTAGATTTTACATGAAGCACTTTGGAATCTTTTTATCATTAAGCCATCCCCTTTTATAGTCGGTTTCACATTCAAAACAACTCGATTCTCTAGTATCTTTAACATATGTGATTATATAATATATAATGATTTTATGTTAATAAAAAAGATACTTATTAAAATTGCTAAATTAATTTCTAAACAGAGTTCAAGTAAGAGGAAACCATTGTTGGTAACCATTTTGATATCGTCGTACTCAAGCAAATTCAAGATTTCACGTTACCTCTAAATGTTGTTTTCTAGTTGCTAAGAAGTATCAGTTTTTCTTTCTTCAGTATTAAGAAAAAAGGTTGCATGAATGACTGTTAAAGTGATCGTAGCGTCTTCACGGTCTTGCCTCCTATACGAAGAATGGATGTAGAGTTGATGATCGTTTGAAAGTGTAACTTATAAATTTATTATGAGGTCATTGATACCAAACGGATATTCTCATTAATCGACGAATGTTGTTTTGATGGCAAATTTCTCTTCACTTCTTTTAATAGATTGTTTAACAAATTAGGTTAAAGAACATTCTCATATAATCTATGTATTTTGGTCTTCATCAGAAACCGGTGTTTGTGAGAATTGATTTTCTAAGAGCTGCTTCGATATGGCACAAGGCCGAAAATATGAGATACCCAGTAAGGATCGAACTTACTATTCAGTTGTAATGTTTCTAGCGAGACGAGCGTTCCAGCTATTACACCACGTCGAGGTGCCCTACAGTGTTTATGAGAGAGCTGCAGTATGTAAATTTAGTCATCTCAGTTACTTGAGTATAAGTCAGTCAGTTAAGTGCTATACACGATACATGCTTTGGGCGATCATGTCTCGAAAGTAGGTTGCTATTGCTTTCTGCGGTAGACTGGTTACTAGTCAAGGCTATAGAACCCAACATGTCATACTATTTAACCCATAACTGGAAGGAAGAGACGGATTAATACTCATCTCAAGGGTATTTGTGCGTAAGTGAACTGGAATTCGATCTCGGCAACCTCGATCTGTCGTTCCGAGTCGTTATCCACTGCACCACAACGCACATCCATAAGTATAAGGGTCGGACTGAAAGAGCTCCTTGTCTACAAGGTTTCACATATTCAAGCAGTACAGGTTACGTCTTATCTTTGTAATTTCAATGCAATTTCTTTTGATAACACGTGTTCATTTCACTACTTCTTTTTTGGACCACATTTAGCGGCAGTATATATTTCAAAGGACATTTTTAATATACCTTTTCTAACGTCGTCTCTAATTGAGTACTGCTCTTCACAAACAGAATTTCTCAGACTCATGTAAAGGAACTCCGTCAATGAAGACCATATACCAAAATTAAACTAAGAAACCCACCGCCTATGTGCGCATGTACGATTGTGTGATTCTAAGTAGTTTAATCTATGCACGTCACTATTCACACATCGTTAAAGGATTTTGTAAGTGAGAGATGAACTTTTAAAATAATTAGAGATGTATAAATTCTTGAATTATCGTGATTTAAGCTTGCACAGAACGTATGGCACTTTTTGAATTGTAATCCAGGGAAAAGCCAAAGCAAGATAACTAGAAATCATTTCAATCGCAGGTCTTACAGTGTATCCTTCGCACTAAATGACAATTACACTGAAACATATTCCATTGCATCAACGCAGATCTGTAGCTGTCAATATATGGTCTGACATGGGGATACGTACAGCACACATCGCGACCCGGGAAACTAGTTATCGGTGATCATCACGCGCAATTGAAGTAAGCTTGTAAAGTTAAGAGTTTTTTTTTTTTGAAAAACGGACATATGTGTTCTTTGCAAGCATGTCGTTCTCTCACATGTCTGTTTTCCATAAACAGATCAATTTGATCTATTGATTAAACCCTAAAAAGTAATAATATCCTGGGTCAGAGTAGCAACTAAAGAATGAGATCAAATTCTACAAAACCCGGAACTCTCGTACGACATAGAAATTACCACTGCATGGTGATTGTCAATTTTACACCTCAAGCGATATTCATGGTATTTATCACTACTCTTTACAAACTCCATATATACACACACGTTTATGTTGGGGTCACTCTGAGATAATTCCATGCGGTGGTGGTTTCACTAATTTTGAAAGCATAAAGGCTCTATCTCTGAGAGCAGTGAACACTCTTACACAGAAATGTAGCTAATTTTGTACAAAATATATTCCCAAGTTTTACCCACTGCAAGGCTCATGAACCAGCCAAGGTAAAAGGTTGCTAAATAAGGTGAGTGATATAAATGCAAAGGGAAGAAGTAGGAAATGAAGATTATGAGGACATGGAGGCCAGACCAGGATTTACTCATGACTTGGAGTGGTTCGGAATATATATATATATATATATATATATATATATATATATATAGGATTTTGAAGAAGTCTCAGCCCGGCTAAAAATGGAAGTTATGTCGTTTGTTCACATTTAATGAAGGAAATGGATAATTCTATAGCACCTCTTATATTATCTGTATTACTTAATATTCATTAATGTATAAATAGAGATAAAAAGACACCGAAAGGTTAAAATACTTACAAATATATTGAAATATACATATGTTGAACTGTAAGATCAAATGCACGAAACGAAAAGTCATGCCAAGTCTGACACAGAACCACAAAAATCATACACCTATTTAAGGTCAAACAAATGGTTTTCAAAAACACCATATTTTGGCATGTTATTTTCTTTAAGATGATTAACAAACAAATCAATTTACTGAATTGGATTGTTCGAAAGCATTACGAAAACTCATCAAATAAAGATATTTCTCATGCCTAGACATTTTAGCGCAAAGCAAGGCTTTTTTTTTCATAAAAATAAAAATTAAATTCGCAAGATGAATGACTTGGAAAAGAGTTAATCTAAGATGGCAGGGCTGCTATAAAATTAGACGTTCAGGGTTTTGCTTTTACCTTGAGCTGAACACTACTATTGCACAGTAGGTGACGTAAGTGGCTGATCAATCCATATCGTCCACAGGGCGCGTTTATTTACGGACATTTAAAGAATGATTGCAATGTGTTTACTATTTACGACAAATGTACTATCAATAATGCTTCATTTTATAAAACACCTTTAACCTTTTACCACGATGAAGACATCTTTGGACAGTTAATTTTTACCTATTTTCGCATATTGCTTTTTAAATCATCAAGCGTATGTTTTTGTCCTACGTTCCCCGCATGCCACTAGTTGTCCAAAAGAAAACGTTTTTCAATTTTAAGGTCAACTTACTGAAAGCAGTCCAGCGATTTTTCCCAGCTTTTTATTAAGGTAGGTTTGAAGTGGTGAGAGAGAGAAAGTTTGAAATTGTGTGTGTATGTGTGTTTGGGGGTTGTGGGTGTTTTATGAGCTAATCATTTAAGGTACATGCCTAGTTGGAGAATATCTATTCTATTGGAGTTGATAATATATGTCCATATAGTTTGTATATTTAGCGTCCTACCTAAAACACAGTATGCTCTTATCGCGATATAAATGCAGCAAGCTTATTTTAACTTTTGTTTGCCTCACCCGTGGCTGCATCAGAAAAAATATCGATAATCCTGACCATAGAGTACCGTCAAAAGGTCACTTTGTTTCTTTGTAGAAAATCCAATAAAGGGCAGAGGTTAGCATCACATACTTTATAGCAAGAGGGTTGTTTCATTATCTAGTCATTTTTATGCAATCATTGCGGGTTCAATTTTAAGTGGCGCCTTAGATGAGCAACCTGGGTAACTAGTTAGTATTTTATTCGAAAAGCAGATTCTTTTTTAATGTGTTGTACAAATCTGCTATTAACAATATTTGAATAAATATTTCAGCTGGCAAAAAAAAAAAAAAAAAAAGAAAAACAAAAAAAATGTTTTAGCTTGGGTTTCAAGAAAAAAATTCCCTTTCAGCTCTAGCTATCAGATATTAGATAAGTACTGTTTCTCATTTGGGAGCTAGGTTTTGAAACTGCGATTGAATGAAAAAAAATATAAACTGCACAATTGGATAATTGCTTTTTGTGTCGTACGGCTATTTTATTTCTCACCTGTTCTCGAACAGATACAATAACTAGCCTGACGTTTACATGCGTGTTTGTTCATGTAATGTTTTAGATTTTTCAGACTTGACGGAGTGACTACGGAAGGTAAGTAATTAGTTGTCTTAGATGGAATTTATCTCAACTTGACAAATAGCAAATTTTGCTTGTAATTAAAGCATAAGCGATCACTTTACTTTGCTTTAACAATTCTGAACATTCTGAAAATACAATTAATCACATCTGAGAACAGTTATATAGTATAGTTACCTTGCAATATAATGTTCCTATAATCTACATTATTTACAACTGGACTAATGTCCTCGTCTTTGATGCTATGTTTTGGTCGTTGTACCCTCCGGTCTTTTTCAGGCTTCTGTTCCACGGGACAGTAGCCTAGTAGATTAATACGTTTGTTTGTAGCATAGTAACCGTGTATTCAGGTCCTGGATCGGATAGTATAAACAATAACAAAGATGAAGACATTAATCCAAATGTGAATAATTAAATTCCCACAAAAATGGTTTCAGTAATTTTTTTTATAATCATATCACCCCAAGCAAGACATTTTACTGCCACTGTTTTGCAGGTCGGGGTTACATAGGAGGACAGTTATGAGAAAAAAAATTACAGGTTATAGGGGGTGTTAGGAAGTGGGTAAGAGAAGGATGAGAATACTGATGAGAGTGGAGTGGACGAAGAAAGGAGCATGAGAGAGATGATGCAAATTAGTGAGATAAGAGATGACTATTGACTTTACATTTAAATTCTTGGAGATTATAGCTGTCGAGAAAGCAAGTAAACGGAAGGGAATTCCACAGGCGGGATGTGCGAGAAAAGAAGCTGTTGGAGTAGAATTTGCGTTTACATTTTATTGGTTTCACAGTAAAATGGTAGGACTTAGTTGCTAATCTTGTAGCTCGAGTAAATTCATATATTAGGGGCACCAGGGGGCTACGTTCATCGGAGCAGAAGCCATGAAAGTATTTGTAGAAGAGACACAAGGAAGCCACATTGCGCCGGTGAGAAAGTGACTATTTGAGCTGCCAAGTCGGAATCGATTACATTACAGATTCCTCGATGGATTTTGTCAAGGACACCTAGGTAGGTAGCAGGAGCACCCGACCAGATATGACTAAGAAATGAAACGTAACTAGTCAAAGTGAAAGAACGGACGAAAGAATGTAAACAAATTTGCAGTTGGATATGCCAATGTATTCCTCTGTGATTTGCAAATATTTATAGAAAACGTACACAGCCATCTTTTATTATGTTGTGTCTCAGTAGCAGATCAAATGTATGTTGTATTCCTGTTTTTGTTAACTTCAAATTGCAAGTTGCCACATCACATTCAGTTTATTTTATTATTTGGATGCTTAATCCAATCCCATATTTCTTTACAAGTTACGTTTAGATTATTCCCACTTCTTGTTCATCGTCAGCTTTGCTTCAAAAAGTCTACCTAGATATCACATGTTTATCACAATAATACATTTTAAATATATATTCAAAGTCTTCCTCGCATTCTACGATATATATATATATATATATATATATATATATATATATATATATATATATATTATAACGGATTTCTGATTATTAGTTTAGATCATACATATTTCACGGCTTTGGTGTTCTTAACGCGGCTCTTCAGATCCAAATGGTACAACAATGGGTAATCGAAATACCCCCCCCACACACACACACACAAAATTTTCTTCACTTTTATTTGATTTTCCGTAGACGCCCACATGTCCATATTAGGACGGACATTTGTAACATCTATACACGAAAAGGTTCTCGTTCGTTTGAAAAATAGTCCCGCAGAAAGGATATGGGAAGGTCGACGGTTGATACGTGCGAGGAAGGGAGAAAGTTAAACCTAGAAAAGGAAAAAAGGAGAAAAGAAAAAGAAAAAAGAGAATGGAAGGAAGGAGAAAGAAAAACCGGAGAAAGAAAAAAGGAGAGGAAGCAGATAAGGTAGGAATGGAAGGCGAGGTGCGAGAAAGGGATGGGCGAAGAGGCGCAATAAAGACGTAGCGAATAGATACAAATCTATGAAATACTGTATCACAAGAGATGAACATTGACGCCACTTTTCATGAGCGCGTCTCATAGCCCCCACCCGTTCTCATAGAAATCAACGGGAAAAATTTACCTATGAAACTTAATTTCAGACACATTGGGATATATTTGCGGTACGCAAAACCTCTGTCGTAATTTTAATGCAATTTGAAACCGTAATTGGCTTCGTTATACCTTAAAAGTTGATTCTAATTTAAACTAATTTGAAAAACAATTGAAAATATCAAAATTAAACACATATATATAGTTAGAGAAAAGGGAGAAAAAAGTTCCCAAGAATCAGGACCTTAGGGATAAGATTGACACTAGGTTCCACACCTCCCCTGTAAATGGTGGTAAATTATGCTATCGATGCTGCATAACAGACTCTCGGTCCTGATCCATTCGGAACGAAATTACCGTATATTTTCCAACGCCGATTTGACTTTCAAGAGGTGCCTTGGAATTCAGAAAACGGGGCGTTAGACATATAGAGGTAAGGGGCATATATATATATTGATTGATTGTTTAATTACTTAGTTTCTGGTCATAAGATTAGACCAGTGCACATTTGTATTAAAAAATGTTCAATAGAATTATATTGTAGAACTTTTGAATATTTTCCATTTGTAAACGAGTAATTACGTTGTCCAGGTTTCTACCATGAGTGCTGTCTTCAGGTGATTTGCAATAACTGATTTTACTGTTTACCGTTTTCTTTAAGAACGCTCACGTGTGTACAGCTGCTTCAACGGCAGAAAAGGGAAGGTTTTTTGCATTGTATCGTGACCGGCAATGAAAAGTGGATACACTACGATAACCCTAAGCGTAGAATATCTTAGTGCAAGCCCACTCATGCATCAACATAGGCGGCTAAGTCGAATATTCATAGTTCAAAGCTTCTGTTCTGCATTTGATGGGAACAGTTGGTTGTAGTTTATTATGAGCTGCTCAAATCGGCCCAAACCATCACATGAGAGTTATCGACTACAGCAGATATGTTTGAGTCGAGCATTGAAGAAAAAAATGGCCGCTATACGGGCGGTGACAAGACAAAGTGATTTTTGCAACATGAAAACATTAAACGTATGAAAACCTACTTTGAAACTTTTAAATGGTAATTCCTATCCCACACGCTGTATTCACCAGACAGTGCTCCTTTCGATTTTTGCTTGTTCTGATGAATGGCACATGGTCTGACTGAGCAGCACTTTTATTCTTATCAACATGCCAAAAAATTAGTCGACTCGTGATTAGCCCTAAAAGATGTGTCGTTTTTCCAGCGTGGAATTCAAATGCTGCTAGAAAGATGGGAAAAAGTAGTGGCTAGCGATAGACAATACTTTCAGTGGCATGTTACTTGCTGATTTTTGTAAATAAAGCATTACCTTTCAAAAACAAATGAGCGAGAACTTTTTCAAAGTATATATTTATATATATATATCCCTTGCACCCTATATATATATATATATATATATGTATATAGGGTGCAAGGGATAAATTGTTACAATTTTAGATTCTAATTTAACGCATGCGTGCTGTTTTTTATTTTGTCGAGTGTACAGTGCAGTAGGGTTAGTTTGACATCGCGAGAAAACAAGCACCATGATAGAATTCAGTCCGCCATAAATTCGGCAACGGCATGTTGTACTTGAAATTCTCACCGGAACCTCTAATGCAAATATTTCAGTATGTCTGGGTGGCAATCTGAGTACAATGCAGAGCATTTGAAGAAGTTGGATAATATATCCGGTCAACATCATGATATTTGGAGTGACCCCTAGTAACGGCGACGTTATACCTTTATTAAATTTTCTGGGACAATATCAGTCCTTTACATCTGGCCAACTAACTTCCGAGACTGCAACCCACTTAATTCTGATGTGTGAGGCGCCATTTTATCGAGATACCAACAAAACTCATTATTATACCATAGATGTACTGAAGGAAAGAATTATAGCAGCATTCATCAATTTAAACAAGGACACCGTCCAGAAGAGATGCACAAGATTCAAAGTCTTATGAAGGTTGCAGTTAAAACTAACAGCGATTTTACTGAATAAATTTACTTTAGTATTTCAAGATACTTTTTTGTGTAATTTTGGTAAATATGTCTTGAAATGAGATCTCAGTGTTATTTTCATTTATGCATACTTTAGACGGCAAATTATTGATCGCACCCTGTATTATTACAGCTATTGTTTGTTTGACAGGAATACGACTAAAGAGATTTAGGCATAGCAAATATAGCAGTATTAGGCTTATCATTGAATATTTAAATAAATTCTTTAAAATTCGTTTTTTTTAATCTTTGTAATAGGATCAGCAGTTGGTTTAGTTACTGGTAAGACATTTCGAGGTGTGTGGTGTTTAATGGATCCATTTTCGGCATTATTGCCATCAACAAGTCATTGTAAATAACTGTTGTATATCGATAAACAACAAACAAGCATGTATATAAAAATATGTTATATTTTTATTTAACGACGATGGACCGTGTAGCCTAGTGAACAGAGAGTGAGAGCGCGCTTCCAAGGGTTGACGGGGGGGTGTCGTATCTGTTGCTCCTCTGGTCTGGTCTGGCTCTCTGCCTGACTCTGTCTCTCTGCCCAGACTCGTCTGTCTGGCTCTCTGACTGGCGAATCCGTGTTTTCGCAGTCTTTATATATCTTCCAAAACCGGGACTTGTTTCTTCCGGCTTTGCCTTCATCACGCGACGCCCACGCAACGCCTACGTAATTCTCAGAGACACCTGTTCTGTCTGCCTCTTGTAGCCATTTCCGCTACTGCCGGAAATAAGGTCAAACAAACATCCGTTACTTTCAACGACCGGAAAACACCCCCGCTTGCTCAGCTTCCTCGGGTGGGGCGGGATTGTTATATTACATAACTACATGAATTTATTATTGAAAAGAAAATATACACATATACGTTTTCCACACAAGAAATGGTAAATAAAAATAGTAGACTGCCTACTTCCTTGGGCAGTGTCAAGGTTTATGACCTCGAAAAAAATAGTGTTTAATTGCGATAATGTTTAGTGCCAAGGTTGTTGTTTTTCAGTGGTGTTACTGATAAAATGTATTTAAACAAGCAGGTATTTTATCGTAAACTGCTTAATATCGAGGTGTATATGAAGCTTTGATAGCTACAAAGAGTTTGTCGCTTTAATAGAGCAGATTCATGCCGATCTCCAAGTTTCGTGAAGACACCGTTATATCTCACTCGTCAGGGCTGTTTGCCGTTAAGATTCGGTTTTTTTCTTGTTTATATAGAATATGGTGCAATATTGTGAGCATTGTTTCGTTTGTGACTGGTTGATTATTCTTTTCTCTTTTTGTTTATAATGGGCTAATTTTTCTTTTTTTCTTTTTTCTTGTGTAGTTTGATATATTTTTACTTTAGTGCATGCGTGAATGGGTGTTTAATTGAATATGGGCACTTGTTTTATTAACCTCTTATTGGTTTGACTATTGTTAATGTGTTGGTATGTTTTGCCGCGTGATGGTTTATTTTTTCTGGTTCATAGTTTTATGTGTTTTTTTTTATTTTACTTTGATTTACGTATTTATATTATTTGTATGTTTTATTTTTGTTTATTATTTTTCTGTTTATTATCGTGGTTTCGTACTTGTAGTTATATTTTTAGTTTTTAATTTTTATTTTATTTACATTGTATCCTTATTTTTTGATCTTGTTATTTACTGTTTTTATGTAACAAAATAAGTATTTATTCGCATGTCTGCATTTTTTCATTTCGTTTATTTTTATTTTGTGATTCTTCTTTAGTATTTTACTTTGTTTTCTTAGAACTGATTATTGCTAGTGTCTTTTGTAGGCATAATTTACAACTTTTGCTATTACTGCTGTGGGTGGTGATCTTTACTATTTCTCAGTTATTTTTGGTGTTAATTTTGTTTTCTTTCTGGTACCATATATTTTGATAACATTGTGTTTTTGTATTTTTCTGTGTCGAATGATGTTTTTGTGATTTTTTATTGAATCTTTCTTAAACGATCTGTTGCATCTATGTAAATCTTTTTGTCTGTATTGGTGTTATTTGCGCAGTTGATTTGTATATTATGTTGTTGGTAAGACTTATCATTAAGTTGACAGCTGTCTTTCTTTCGGCAGTTACATTTGTTCGTATCGTCTTGTTAGTTTGTGTTGCTTTTCTTGGTTTCATTATGTATTTTCTTGTTGTGTTCAGTTATCTTTTCTATATTTTCTATGCAACTGTAACTGATTTGACTGTATTTTTATTAATAATTGTTGATAGTTGTGTTTAGGTAAGTATTTTTCTATTATGTTGAAAAATACTTTTCCTATTTTTCTTTTTATATTATTGTAGGGTGGCTTAAACAAGATCATGTTTATTTTTCTATTTTTTTGTGTGTGGTTTCTCTTCGTTTGTGTATTCAAGTTTGCATATCCGCTATTTTTTAGCACTGACTCATTTCTTTGTTTTCATTGAATATGTTGGTTTTTGAGTTCGTAGTCTTTTGTTTATATGAGTATGTCTCCGAATGTATTTAGAGAATGATTAGAATTTTTGTTGAGATATATATATATATATATATATATATATATATATGGAGTTGTTTTCTTTTCTGTATAGTTTATATGTGCTGTCGATTAAGTTGTGTTATATCCAGGTGATTTACTGTATATACAAATAGATATACATAGGCATATATATATATATATATATATATATATATATATATATATGTATAAGTTTATAAATGGAACTTTGTGTGTGTGTGTGTGTCCGTTAGCTATAGACTCCGAAACGGCTGAACCAATTTTTTGAAAATTTACACAGTTGTACTAGAAGCGTCTGTGAGTGTTCTTAGCTAGGTTTTGTGTCAAGGTACCCCCAATAAATATCGAGAATCGATAATTGAATACATCGGGTTCTAGAAGGAGTGGTCCGATTTTAATCGGATTTGATACATTCATAGACAAAGACATAAGAAACGATATTCAGAATTTCAAGGTTACAGTTCTTATAATAGTGCAGAAAATCGATAACATACATATATAAAAGGCAAGTTACCGGGTCTGATCAAAATCAGTTTTTCAGCACTTTTATTTTAGTCTTTGCTTCGGGTTTGGCTCTAAGTAGGGATAAATGTAGTTCTTAGTTTCAGCCATGATACCATTTACCCAGAGGACTTATTTAGCCTTCAAAATTCAGTTTACGACGAATAAAACTTATTTGAAATAGATACTAAAATTTGACTTACATCGATTCATTTTTCTTTCAGTCTACGGTTTAGCTTTAACTGGAAACAACTATTGCTTTTTAGTCTTTCGTGCTAACGTCCAGAGAATCTGAGCTCCAGGACCATGGATTAGTTTTAAAGCTTTCATTACACCCGAGCAACGCCAGGCTATACTGCTAGTGTGTGTGTGTATATATATATATATATATATATATCGCGCTGGTGACTAGTATTCGAGGATACCCGCCTACCAGGGTGGCTAGATAATCCCCATTGTAGAAGGCTGCTCAGGCATACTTGTGTTTGTTCAACACCTACAGAGGCTACCTGTGGTTTATATTGCAATTATGCTGAGCGGACCTTAGTGACAGATTCTGGGAGAGCGCGCGTTATCTAGCGTGAACAACAGTCTGAACAAGGCCAGACGCTCAAACCCTCGGTCAAAATGACTTGTGATTTTGAACTTGCATCGACGACTACCAATTTCATACACAAAGCTTGGGTCAACTTGTAATATGGTTTTAAGGACTTTCTAAAGGTGCCGCGTGTTGGGATCGCCTCCTCCAGAGAGATAACATCAAGAAATTATCTTCCTGACAAATAGACCATGGTGAGATTCGAACCTGAGCTTCATGGTCAGAAAGTCAACGTTTTAACCCTTTGCTATATATATATATATATATAAACTTATTTGCAAATGGAACTTTGTGTGTGTGTATCCGTTACCTATAGACTCCGAAACGGCTGAACCGATTTTGCTGAAAATTTACACAGTTGTACTATAGGCGTCTGCGAGTGTTCTTAGCTAGGTTTTGTGTTGAGGTACCATCGATAAATATCGATAATCGAAAAAACCGGGTTATAGAAGGAATGGTCTGATTTTAATCAGATTTGATACACTCAAAGACATAAGAAACGATATTCAGAAGTTTCAAGGTTTCAGTTCTTACAATAGTACAGAAAATCGATAAAATATATATATAAAAGCAAGATGTTTTTGTGTGTGTTTATCTGTCTGTATGTCCTTTATACAAATCCAATTTTTATCCAATTCTTACCAAACTTCACACAAATATTCTTTAGGCTGAGTCTGAGCTCCAGGACCATGGATTAGTTTTAAAGCTTTCATTACACCCGAGCAACACCGGCCTATATATATATATATGTGTGTGTGTGTGTGTGCGCGCGTGCGCACGTGGTATGTTGATTTTCCCCTTTTTTTTCCTAAATCGACTTTGAACAAATCTAGATATTTAGGAGTTAATGTGATAAACTCACACCATATTTTAGATTCCTAATTCAGTTCAAATATTTATATAACCATATAAAAAAATGTTTGCTCTAAGAGCAATGGAAGATTTTGATAACGGCGAGTTTTGGTTTTTTGCTTCAAATCCGTAAACATGAGAATCTTCAGATGTTAAATTCACTGCTGTTTCAAGACTCTCAGACTGTGAAGCAAAAGCAGGCAACTATTTTTTTTTATTTCTAAAAAATGCTTGAATTTCATATTCTGTAAAAGTTTCAGTGGTTGCAGGTTCAAATTTCATTTCTGGGATAAATTGATTCATTTTGACCAGTATTGTTAATAGGGCCACCGATTTTCATAAATTATACTGCTATGTGCCGCGGCCATTCAGGACGTGGGCGATCATAACCTTCCACATCTCTCCATCCGTGTAGCTCTCATCCCGCTCAACCCCCACTCCGCCATCCGTCTGCTAACATCCATCAAGTATGTCACGCGTTGCCTTCCTTCGTTTTTTCTTCCCTCTATCGTCTCTAATTTCTTTATCCATCATGAACGTTTATTACGAGAAGCAATTTGTGTATCTTAGATGTACGTATATTAAAAAAAAAATTTATCAGGAGACTTCTACTAATTAGGCAACAGACGTACAGCCATACCACCGTTTCCTTGATATAATAGGTTTCAGAACCGCGCCGGGTTATCTTTTTTCTCGGACGATCAGAAGTTACCGTAATAACAATTGATTAATACACCAATGACTCACTGATTTATGCATCTCGTAATTATACAACATAATGTTAAATTTATATCAGACAGAAAAATATGTAGCTGACAGGTGAATTCTTCTGGTAAACATGCGAAATTCAATAGTTTGATCCCAAATTTATCCAGATTAAACGAAATATCTTCTCATAGTGTATCTGTACGATAAAAGCCGACTTAAAATTTTTGGTGCATTTGGAAATTAGCTAATTACAGAGTAATGTGCCCTTATTTATTTGCAAATAGTTTTACTATAAATAAGAAGCAATTCTAATTTTTTTTGGTGGAGATGGCAATCACTACACTGTCTTGACAGTGTGAGAGACAAGCTTGTTCACTATTACCTTATGACAAAGTGTTAAGTAACACATAATTGATACAATTGCAATATACATGTAACTACATACATGGTTTTTATATATATATATCTCAGACTTATATATATATATATATATATATATATATAAGTCTGAGATTTCACTCGCCCGATCGAGTCAGTCGATTAAAAACTTAAATGGGTGATTAATGTTTATTGCTTTACTCGCCTGCGGTCAATTAAAAATCTCGCAATGAAACGTGTCTCTTCAAATATAAAAAAATGGAATTCTGATTCCTTTTACAACCCAAAAGTATGCCATTTAAGATTCACAAGTTACTTAGAATGACCTACAATGACGTTATTAAACTCTTTGGCATGGCATGGCATGGCGCCTGATTTACGTCGAAATGTGTGATTAAACAAAAGACAGTGACATCCCGCAATCATCAAAGCAAGATCTGACAAATGGCATTTAGACTGACAAGCTCCTGTCTCGCTGTTATTGTTTCCAGAGTGGAGGCAAAATGTCTTTGTCGTCCAGATTACAGACGCTCACAGATTTTTAGAAACTTATTTGGAAATATATTATCCTTGACTCAACATCTATATTTCCTCCTCGCTTACAAAAAGTAAAAACGAACATTTGAAAGAAACCAAAATACGCAAATGTCTTTCAAATACGCACCGAAAAACAGATTATACAAGTAATTTTTATAGAAAATCGTTGAGAAAATCAAATTTGTTATTTTTTATTATTTATGAGATGGAGGTTGCAGTCAAACAGAAGAAAGAAACTACAAATTTAGGTACCCCCACTCAATTGGCAAAGAAAAAACAGCATATCATGCTAAAACTTAATAAAAACAAATTTTTAACATCAAAATGTTTACGCTATCATTAAGAGGAAAGAACAAACTTTGTTATTTTTTAAAAAATTTAAAATCCTTTCAAACATGTTCGAAATTTTAACTAAAATTTCATTTTTTCTTTTCCGTCAGTGATTCACGCTATGTTTACGTAAGGCGACTATTAAGAAAATGAAGTCGTTCCAGTAAAATGATTTTGGGGCGAGTAAATTTTCCCTCGCTCTCGACCGTCGGTCGAGTGATTTCTTTTTCAAATCTCAAAAGCTATATATATATATATATATATATATATATATATGTGTGTGTGTGTGTGTGTGTGTGTGTGTGTAATTATAGTCTCGAAAAATTCTTTGTTATTAAATGATTCCTTTTTCTGACAACAAACTTTAGAAAATTGTTAACCTTAATTCCAGACTTGAAACGCATGCAGGTAGGGATTATGCAAAGTTTTAAGGAGACAGAAGGTTTCCCGCACAAACTCCTTAAGTATACCTAATCTCATTAGAAAAAAAAGGGAACGACGAAAATAAACATGGCCTGTTGCAGTCAAAATGACGCCATACTTTATTTAATAACATCCAAATCGAAATTCTCAGTAGTTCACTTATAGAACACTCGTGTTGATTAATAGCAGACCTTGGCTAGGCGACTCTTTTCTTATACTTTTGCGAATAGCATTATCTTAGTTGTAGCAGTGCTATTACAATTTCGATATTCTTGCGATATATGTGTTTCTCTCTGCGCAGCTATTAAATTTGAGTTAAAGTCTCAAGTATAGACTACCGAGTGAAGATTGAATTCATAAGTCAGCAGTATCAGAAAGAACAGCTTCATAAACATTACAGTAACTTGCCCTTATGTCGGATTTTATTATTGAAAATATTGCTTTTTATATTAAATTGGTAATAACTAACTGATGTTTACTTATACCATTAAAAAAATATCTTCAATAACTTACAATAATTCGCGACATTTACTTTAATACCATCACTTAATTTAAAGCAAACATTTTACTGCCTACAGTGTAGGCCCTACAGTACTAGCACAAAACTGCTTCCCCAGTGTTGTCATAAATTATCTTGATCGAGTCATTCAATGAATGACTTAAATGCTAGGCAATCAATTAAGCCTCTGCAATCTAACCCAACATTCATAATTTAAAAAGTTGCAGCCGATAAAATTAGACTGTGTAAATCTTCGTCTGTATTATACATTTGCCCGTCATATTTACATAAATGTGTTGTTTTTGTCTTTATTCAATTATACCTTTATTAGGCATCTTTATTGAAACTTTTTGTATTCGTTTTGCAAGTAAAGTTTTAATAACGACAGCTTCGTCAAATATTGTCTTGTTTAATTTATTTTTTGTTTATTAGTCTTATTTAAATCTGTTTATAACATTCTTCATGCTACTTTTTTCTAGTTAGTTTGCTTAAAATTCCGATTTCTTTTTGATAGGTCTTTTTCTTACTATGACTCAGGAAATTAACAATACCTTGTTTCTCTTGGGAGAATATGTCTCAACTCTTAGCAATATTAATACATCAAAAAATGCAAAAAGTATATCTATAGCTACAGTATTATATCCATTTATTTCCAGTATGATGAACAGATATGAAATTATTATAAAATCTCAAACCACTTAATAACTAACAATTTTAATAAGAATAAACGGTATTGAAAGCTAACATTCACACGGCATATTCATCTTATATATATATATATATATATATATACACACACACACACAAACATACTTACAAGGTGCGGAAGAAATACCTCTCACGTAATGGTAAAACAAGTGGCATTAGTGTTCACTTAGCTAATGTCCAAATACCCCTGGAAAAGGTATTAATCCGTCTTTCCCTTCCAGTTATGGATTAAATAACAGGACAGATTTGGTTCTATAGCCTTAGCTGGCAACCAGTCTACCACAAAAAGTAATGGCAACCTACTGCGAGATAATCTTCTGCCCAGTCAGTCATGTCTCTTTCGAGATATGATCCCGAATTGTATATCACTTATAGCATTTAACTGGTTGACTGAATGCCATACCATTATGTTAGACGTATTTGTGGGTATTTTGCTGTACCCTGTATATTCTGAAATATTATCAGTAAAAATTAGTTAATATTCAAATTCTGTAAATGTTGTTTTGTATACAGACAAGAGAAACGCATTCCTATCTTTGAAGAAAATGCACTGCGTACAAGTACATCCTATTAATAGTGTTCAATATGTGTGCATAAATACGCATATGAAAATATTTGTATTACAGTACTAAAAATTTATTACCTATTTAATGACAATTCTATTCTTTGTGGCGCGCCTCTTTATAATGTGGACGAATATGGCTCTCCACAATTTCTTGATTCGCTTCTTAGGTAGGTTATGCTGTGCTTTCTTCTGATTCTCATGCATTCAGTATGTCCTGAGTTTGTAAGCCCTTTTACATTGTCATATGCCCTAAAAATGCCCGGTGTTTATTTTAAGTGTCCTTTGCGCTTTCATTTTCTCTAAAACTTCGTCGTTGCTCAATTGTTGATTTTGTGGCAATCTCAGCTTCCTTCGGTAGAACTACATTACTCTTACCTCAAGTCTCTTCATCTGCGATGATATTTTCTAATTTTCCTTACCAAACAGGAGAACAGATTACATAACAGAACAATACTCGAAAGAACCAGATATAATTTCTAGCAGTTTATTTTCCCATTTCTGTCTTTCTAATAAGCTGAGATAACATCACCTACTATCTGATAAATTTTTTCATTTGATCTGGTCGTCTGGCCTCGACTGAGTAATCCGTTTGAATTTCAATATTAAATAGATTGTCGATGCATCTAAACGAGCAAGAGTTTTGCATATGTCATTGGTCTACGTAACAAATCCCATGTTATTTACCTTATTTTCAAGATTAATTTTAATACCCAATGTCGTTTTTTGTACTTCTGAGATCGTCTATTGTATGGGTTTAATATATGATCATTGCTCTTGACTTTCCACACCACGTAAACTACATTCACTATTTCATATATCCTATCAATCTGAACCGTAATATAGTCGATTCTTGAAAAATTGTTCTGAGCTGCCTTTCATAGGGATTCAATTTCTCTCTTCAAATGTCCTCTTCGCAATCATGTTTAATGTTTGCATTTTTTTTTTCTCATTTTGATTTCTTGTTCTGGGATTTTTTTTTGCCTTTGTGTAATACATTTATTATTAATGTTTTATCACTGAACTTCTGACAGCAGAATTAATGCAATCCTCAATATTGAGGAGTCCGTTTCTTTCCTTTGTCCATCTCCCATGCGATCAGTCAAACTTAATTCACGCGGATTACTTTTTCTACCAGTCTTTATTTATTGATCTATATTTCTTTCTTTTATTCTTTTAAAAGTTTACTATATATCTATCTCACAATGAATACTGCCATTATGTTTCTATTTTTAAGCAGAGTTTCTAATATCTTTTTGTCCTCAGCTAGTTTTGTTGTTGCTCTTTTCTCCTGATTTATTGAATCCTTTCTTAATATATATCGACAATTGTTTTCTTTCCCTTTCATTTTCTTGTTTCAATTCATTCTGTTTTTATGTTATTTGCAAATCCCAAGCATTGCATATTTCTCGATTCTGAAGTCTATTCCGATATCCTGGATAAGGATTTTGACTAGTTGTATCAGAACTTTCAATTACGTTTTTTTTTTAATTTTAAGAAAAAACATTTAGTTTTCTATAGATGAGTTTTTTCTTAGATTGTAGATTCATATCCTATGAATCCTCTGCTATGTTTTTGTTGCAATTCAACTTTTTACCATTAAGCAGCAACCTGGTTTCTCTTTATTTTACGTCATCTTTCCTGTTACTGGCATTTGCTATTATTTCATGAATTAAGGTGTCGGTTTGGCAGCCGTCTGTCCTGTTATTTCACCCATATTTTGGGGGGAGAGAAGAGATAGTCATACCTTTCTTAAGAGCATTAGAACAAGTGAATGCAATGAATCCGACTGAAATTCGAAATCGGCTCTCCAATTACTCCATTCCTTCACATATTTGCATTAATTATTGTTTCTATTGTCATAATATTGATTGATACATTCACATATAGAATTCGGCTTTCAAATTCCATTAAAGCCCCGACACATTTTAGTGTGCGTATTTTCATAAAAACTTAATATTCAGTCAGCTCAGCCTAGTATGACACTAAAGCATATGAAAGAAAACGGTTAGGATTATATCCAGTAGACTTGGACCTGAGTGACTTGAAAATCAGCTTAACAAAACCCAGCTATTGTTTGGTATCGAACACCGATTACTCTCACAAATGGGAAATATGTTTCTCTCTTGACAAGGTAGCAAACCAGACAATAGCAAAACTAAACTGCTTAATTCATTACTGATTTTCATTGTCTTCCAGATTTCTATTAAATACAATATTCCTATGAAAGCTGTTAGTATTATTAATATTCCATTTATTGAGTTTTTACACTCGTCATAATTGATTTTCACTGATATTTAGATGATAGTATGTCTGCCGCAGCACTTTAGTATTTGGAGGTGTTTTCAGTTGCCCTGCTAATTTGATAGTGCCCACTCAACCATTGAGTCCTGATTCTTGTTTTTAATTTGTTTTTTTGTTTTTTTGTTTTGTTTTTTTGTAAGACTCAACAACTAGCACAAGATACCTTCATTGTTCTCTGGCAAGGTCACTAGACATCGATAATTTCACTTTCTTTTATATATTTTCTGTAGTCAAGTGGAATAACGAGACTCAAAATCTGGCATATTTTTCTCTACTAGTTCTAGATCTGTTGTTCTAAATTGGGCGATTTGTTTCAATCTCAAAAGGTCCATAGTATTTCATGTGTTTCATTATCGAGGACAGATTATGTTCTGTGCATATAACATTGGCCAGTGATGGTCAAAATGCAGTCTGCGACAGCCAATCGTTATATAGATTATTATTATTATCATCGTTGATTCTGTTTTTACAAAACTGGAAATATGATACTGAGTAGAATTTTTCGTTAAACTTTTGAAAATTTTTCATTTGATGGGAAGAAAACCAAATGCATTTTATATCTAATTCTTTTTCTTGATTGTTTTTTTTTTTGCTTTCCTTCAATCCATATTCGCGCATCTAATGAAAGAACAGAATCTCGTCATTATGTAGTTATGAAAGGTGAATTAAATTGGTTACCTGCCCTAACTTGAGGCAATTTAGTGAAAACAAAATCGTACAAAAGCTGTAAAATGTAACAATGAAGCTACTAGAGATCTTTTTAAAATACTGAAAATGTAGAAATGGTGACAATCTTGCAATTAATAGAATGCCAACCATTCAAACAAATAAATAATTTTAAAGCATATTGACGAATGTAACAAAACATTTTGTTTAAAAGCGAGCCGGGCAATTTAGTTTAGAATGAGTAAATCTTTATTTGAGATTTATTGGTCATTTTATCAATAAACTTTATTTTTAGAATTACAGCTTTCAAACTTTGGAATAAATTTGGCAATACTAATGCACGATGTAAGGAACCACTTGAAGTACTAGACAAGATTGATATTGGAAAGACATCAAAGTAACCTTTAATGGGAACAAGCACCTTGCATACAGATGGAGAATGAGTTCAGTGTATACACAAAAATAAGAAGCGGAATAAAACACGAAAGCATTTTCTCACCAAAACAATTTAACCAATGCGAAGAATTAAAAATCTACCAGAGGGTGAGGGCATAATATTCACAAGATACTCGGAGGCTACTGCATTGATAGTGGGAAGGAAAACTAGTCAAGCTGATAAAGGAAGGCAAGAAGAAAGGACTCACTTAACTGTAAGTAAACAGAATGCGTTCAGGAAAATAAACAGCCCATGATCTAAGCTATGTATAGAAAATTCCAAAAGCAAACATGCACACTACCAACCATAATTATTAAGCCACCCGAGTGTTTTAAAAAATGATATATTTCATACTATTTTCTAGTATTTATTGCCAAGTGAATACTTTTAAATGAAAATAGAATGGTTCTTTTGGTAACACTGCACAGTACCATGTGCATCAAATGAATTTATGAATATTTAATAGTTACCTATATTGCAGTTTTGTCAACGAAAGAATGAAGAAAATTTAAGGTGATTCGGACAAGTTCATCTTTGCTTCCTTGCCTTATAAAACTTTGCAGATAACAAAAGAACCATTCATTTAGAGTTAGCCACTTAAAAATAGTATAAAATACATCATTTCTTTTTAAAAAAAACTGGGGTGGACTAATGATTATGGCCGGTAGTGTAAATAAGCTGGGTAATGTAGTAATGTGTGACAGAAAATGAGAAAACAGAAATCGAAGACCTACAGGAATATTAAAAGAGGCCTTCGAGAAACTAAGCTGTGAAATACAAATAATATCAAAGAAAAAACATTGAACAATAAACAAGTTTTACAGAAAATGGGAACTTCAAGGAAGTTTATGCATAACTGAAACAGATGCTGTACACATTTATGAGGCCTATAATTAAGACGGTCTGGAGAATTTGCTACTCACAACACATATCAAAAGTAAAAAAGTAAAGGGAAACAATTTTAACTTAACGAGTATGTGTGAACGGATGTCCGAACAGAGATGAAAAGGGATGGTGAACATTTACTTAGACCGCCCCCTCCCCAAAATTAAAAGACACTGCAGATATAATAGAAAAGCACTAGATTCCATTAATGCCTTTCGTTAAAGGCAATATTTTTTTTGGGGGGGGGGGGGTTGTTTGTTATTTACTTAATTTCAGTATTCTGAAATATTATGCAAACACTCAGAGAAATATAATTCAGCTGTTAATAGAACATACCAAAATACATCTTTAATAAAAAAAAAAAAAAAAAAGGAGACACGAATAAGATACTCTAGAACAAAGTTACTGTCAGAGCCCACAATCTAAGATCATATATCTGACAATCATAAAAAAAGAAAAGATCTGCAGCTATCTCAGGAGATGTCTGTATGTTCAAGCGAATTTTTATCACATATGGGTAATTAAAGCTGAATATAGAATGGCATATATTGGCAATTTCGATCATCCGTATTTCACTTGTTACAAAATACGCCCGTACAATTTAGCGAGATTTTGTTATCTATGTTTAACGAAAGAAAAATATATTGCATCACAGTATCTATAATTTAAATGAAAGAAAGAATATATATACATATATAAAGAAGCAATTGATATTACATATATATATATATAGAGAGAGAGAGATGTTAATTAAGGTCTAAAATTAATTATATTAGATATTTCCATATCGTGGTTAAATGGGGCACAAATGACCAAATATCTCGTTAGTAAATAGGGAATGTCAGGATTCCAATGTTTTTTTTATTTTTTGCTTTCTGTCAAATTAGATTATTTTTATTTGAATGATCTAAAAACGGAAAAGCTTTTGTTACATTTGACAGTAGTTAATTGCATCGATATAATTTCTAAACTTGTGATACGAACGCAAATTTTTTTCATTATAGCCTTCATATATTTTCTAGTTGAGTAAACTACTAATTATTATTTACATTCAGACTATTGATCTCTTCTGTTATCACAACGTTTTAGTCGTTGAGCCCTCCGGCTTAATTCAGGTGTCTGCTGATCCGTTTAACCTTCAGACATGCACAGTAAAACGAAAACTATCTGCAGCGGTAGATTTTTAGTCGACCAAAACCTGTAAAAGGCCATAGGGAAAGAAAACGTCCGAAGGATTGTGATAAGAACAACAGACCGAATGTAAATAATGATAACAAAACCACTTCATCTTTTCCCAAATTACATGTTAATTTATATATATTTATATATAAAATACATAACCTAAAAAGCCAACAAACCTACCTAGGTTTCACCTAACTGGATCTTCAGGGAAGGCTGGTTAAAGAGGATATTGAAAACGACAAGATATAGGGAACTCAAACCCACGTGACCAAAACAAAAACACCAAGCACAAAAGGGGGAAAATTTTATTTAGTAAAAAAAAAAAACGTCAACAAGCGGAGAATGAACCTAAACATACTAGCGACAAAAACGCAAAGTAAACTTACATTTTAATTAAAAGCCAAGATTTCCTATGTTTACACTTATTTAGAATTTCAAATTTAGAATTCTAAAAAACTATAGCTAATTTTTCTTCCCCACACAATCTACAAAATTTTTGGCCTGGTTTGAAATTTGTACACCTTTTTAATATTTCCCATTTAAAAATGGGGTCAATATTTAATTCTTGTTTAATTGACCATACATAAGTGGACAGAGTAGTGCTGTGCATATGTATTTCATTTTTAAAACTACTGGTATGGTTATATCTTTTTTAGAACTGTCATGATTTGCACCTATGTATACTTTGGGTTCCGGATCTTCTATGCCTTTATAAACTTTCACCTGTTAAATGACACAATCTTGTTGGCATTTGCTATGGAGAGGACAATTGTTTTTATTTCTACAATTACGAGTCATCTTAACTACATTAGTTTTATCCATAACTTTATCTTTATTAAATTCATTAATAATTTTTTCCAATATTCAGCATGTAGGAATAACTTAGTTTTATATTATTTCTATTGAAAATTTTGTATAATTTATTTTCCTTATTAAAATTTTGTTTTAATAAACTAAAAGATAGTTTGCCAATTTTAGTTTTAGCAGCAAAATTAAAAGGAGGATTGAACCAAAGGATGTTCCGACTTCTATTTTTATTCTTAGCTTTTTTTACTATCGGTATACTCCAAACTATCAGTATATCAACTTTTAAGTAGTGCCTCCTGATGTAATTTTTTATGATTGCCAAAAATGACTTTATTGGAAGAATTATATGACAATCTATTAGAGATGCTTTTCGTAATACCCTGCAAAATATGGGCGTGGTGATTGGATTTCATATTTATGTATAGTAGGTTTTGATTCTCTTTAGTATACGGTGATATAGTTCCACTTAAAATATTTAGCGTTATGTCCAAATAATTTACTATCTTTAAATTACTTTCGTCTTCCATATTGAAACCATAGTTTTTAAAGAACCAATGAAGTTTTTTCTATCATATTTTTTTGGGGGGGTTTACTATAATCAACTATTATTAACCCGTCATCACGGTATAACCCGTGGTTATTAAAATCTATGTGTTCATTTAATTTATGTAATAGTAAACAGCTTATCAATTCCGCTACCTCGGCCCCATCATGAGCCCCCATGGGGTTATCAAAGCCATTTAAATAATTCTTTTAAGTCCATATTGTGTTATGATATAGTAATGTTTTACGTGAGTATCCGATAATCTATTTCATCATCAGTAATTTTATTATATTGTTTGGCCAGATTAATAGCTTTGTTAAAAGTGGTTTCAGAAATTGAGGGATAAAATTCCTTCATATCATATTTAATAAATGAACAGTTTTTACTTTTCATAAGTTTTGAAAGCAGTCTATACAGTCATCAGTAGACTGCCACTGATTTATATTAATGAACAGTCTTAAAGTTTTACAAATTCTTTGTAAGATAACTTTACTAATCTAACCTAGCCCCGTCTTAGTAGGATTAAGCAGTCTGAATTCAGGATTATTGGGAAAATTATTTTTGTGGTCTTTGACCGCTAAAAAACATTTTTTAAACTTAATTTTTCAACACGATTAAATAAATTAAATTTACCTACTGTCTTCTTCATTTAGTTTGCACATCAGGAGGAGCTTTTATGTAATGTTTAATAACAGATTTGTGCAAAGCTTTCTTATACCAGATGAGTCCGAACAGCTATAAATAAGTTGACTTATCAGCTTTTACGTAAATATTTCTTTGGCCTACGTACTTTGATGTTCACGTGCTTAGCTCTTTCTTGTTTTACATCCATTTTTTCCTTCCGCGTATATACTCGGAGGGTTTTTCGAAACGAGTATAGTGATAGCTTTACATTTTTATATATAAGAGATTTGTTGAGATTCATGATCGTGGACTACTTGAAGGGACATAGCATTTTAAAATATTAAAATGGTTGTGGATGTTATTTTCGTTGAGAAAAATTGCAAAAGTTTTACAAGGTCACAATGCGTGACAAAAAATGTAATTACTAAACCACTAAAGTTAAGCTAAAAAATTGTGAAATTCAAAAAAATAAAAAATACGAAATTCAACTTTGTGAAAGTTATATTTAAAAATTTGATATTTTTATTGTCATTTTCATAATGGTTTACAAAATGATAGCAAATAAAAAAGTCAATTCTAATATAGAAATTAAAATATAAAGTAAAAATTTAAGATTACAAAATAAACTGATTTGGATAAAATTCAAGCTCAAAAAGCAGCTAACCTTTACTACGCCACGAAACTTCTTAAAACCTTTAGTAAAATATATTACATTAAATTTACGCATAATACAACATAAAACTTAGGAAAAAATAAAAAAAAGACTAATTTTTTCGAAATTTCATTTTTTTTAATACATTATATCATTTCATTGGTCATCTATTTTGTTTCGGCAGGTATGATTAATTTTCCTGCCAACTGTGATTGGCAGGTTCTTTCAAATATTCATTCAATATTTGATGCGAGTCCAAAAATAATTGCTTTCCTAAAGAAATTACGTTCCTATTAAACAGGTTTGATTAACTCGAAAAATATCCGCGGGGCATATACAAAGCAAGTGTTACCATCATTTCACTGGAGGAAAAGAGCTCTCCGAAGTTCAACAGAGACTAGATATTAAGTCCCACAGCTGTCGGTTTAATTTAATATCAGTAAATACAAATTTCGTATAAACTATCATTTATTTTACGACAGCTATTTTCTTTCGGATGTAAAACCTGCAATCAATATTGAAGCCATTATTAGGATATGAGTTTGGACTGGGTGCAGGTTTGGTTATTTCATGCCTATCCAATTACGTGAGTCAGTGTGAATGCGCTAATATCTAATCGCCATATTCAACGGTGGAAGACGATGTTATTCTTTCTAATTGCTTCTTGTCGCTTATACTTTTGTTCTTTTGGCTTCCGTTTATTTCCTGGTTTCTCTCTCTCTCTCTCTCTCTTTTCTACCTCACCCCTTCACTTCTTCAATGATTTCTCTTTTGTTCAGGTGCACTTCTCTCTTACATTATTTACTGTTTTTTAGCTGAATAATTACTTCATACATAAAAACCATAAAAATACCTGTTATCAATGCCAATCTAAGTTTAAAAGCATTTCTTCTTTTTGTGAATTTTATCAAATTTAGTACCAATCAAGACCAGATGAAACAAAGACAGGAATATTATATTGTAATAGTGCTTCAACGGATGATGTTTTGACTGCCTCGAAATTCCGACTTTCAAATTCTTGGTATTGAACATTTATTTTTGGCAATGAAGACAATCAGCAACGCTCAACAACAAGATTTAGCCTTCCATTTTTAGTAAGGAACAAAATGTGTTTACTTCAAGAGTTCAAAAGAAACGGTTATCGTAGGCCCCATAATATATAAAAAGAGTAATTCCAATCATAGGTATATGTGTCAATTACACGGAAGGGAAAAGGCAACATACAAATATGCTAAAACAAATATGGAATTATTTTCAAAAAAAGCAAAAAATAAACAGTGTAAAACATACAGTAGTAAACAGTGTGTAATTTGAAAAAATTACTGCTTGGTCTAAAATAAAATCATGAACATGTTTTCATACATCTCATACTTCTTCTATGTGCTTTGTCCCTTCAGTAGTCTGATATAAAAGTGTGCAAGAAACAGAAATACGGCATTCATTTCTTTTCATACGTAGAAATGTTTCATTGACCGTTGATAAGCGTTTATGAAAATTAAATCACAGATGTGAGTGCAAGGAAGTGGGTAATTTTTTCATAGCGACAGCAATGTTTGTTATTAGTCAATGCGGAAGAATCAGAGATTAAAAAACATTTGTCGGGTCTGAAAACCTATTCTATTCTCTGTGGAGTAAATGCTAGACTCATTGACTTAATTGGCAACTTAGAACAAATTCACTACGACAGTTACTACAGCCTTCACCTTTTTATATCCAGTGGAGATAAAACTGAGTAGAGTCACCTAATAATCTGGTTGGTCAAAACGAACAATGAATCTTGCAGAAAACACTTATTAAAATAAACCGAATATATCACATGTCTGAACGTAAAACAAGTTAATATAGAAAGATTGTTTCAAACTTTCAAGTGTATAAAACATGCCTATATTAAAAATCAGTATTATAAATTCTAGAATTGTAGCACATCAGACACAAAAGTCAAACTTCACTTTTATCGACTCACCTATCTTAACCCAATCATAAACTTACCCAATATCACATGCTTAAAAAATGCTTAAAAATACATTTCTAAGTTCTTTGACACTAAAGATAAAAGCAGGAACGGTAGAAATCGCTATGAAACTGAAAACAAAAAGAAAATAATGAGAAATGAAAAGCAGAACAAAATATAAAAATTTTGCAAAGGATTAACTCAAAAGAATAAAAGTGAGTCGCTATGTCCTCTCAATCTAATTAAGTCCATATTACTATGAATACCCAATCAAGACGACGAACAGTTGTGTTATGGTTGGTAAAACCCTTAAACAATAAGGATATTAATCGTGTCAGCTAAATATCGGAATTTATGGATTAGTTTCATCACGGAATAAATTTGCTTAACAGATTTCTATGGAGTAACAGTAACAATAAATGCTCAATAAGACTTTAAAAAAAAGATACGACACAGATTTTCGGATTTCTTTTCAGGTATAAAACAATTCCAGATAGCGCATTGCCGGAAATTATCCAGTTTCAATGTTCTTACAAAGAACTGCAAAAATTACATAGAACAAAACGATAAAATTAAATGAAGAAATTAAAAAAAAGAACGTGAAATACAGTAAACGAAAACAAGATAAACTGATCACTGCAATACGATGATAACATGTAGAAGAGAAAGAAAAATTAAAAGCTACTGGTATAAAAAATATTGATACAAATAATTCATATGATTAAGAAAAAGACTAAAATCTTATTTTTCGTTGTTGTATTTTTGGCTCAGCTTTTTTATTGCTTTGCAACAGACTTTTGGCTGTTTCTTTGTTTTATTATTGATCATGTTTCTCAGCCTCATGACAATCTTTGCTTTTTAACAATGTCATTACTTGTAAGTTTTATGATTGTGTTGCCAAATCAAATTTTATTTTTTCTGGAGAACAGTCACTTCCTTGAAGCTTTGGAACATTACAAAGAAATTCAAAGAAAATAAGTATCATAGATCAACTTTTCTTTATCAGAAACGCTGATAGAGTCCAGAAGACTGGCGTGAGGACTGCGTAAGATTTAGATTAGAGTGCTGTTTTGTAAATGCCAACTTTTGAGTAAATTTCATAAAAGTAAACTCAGTAGAATTGGAATTGGCAAATTCGTTCAAAAATAGCTAAGCTCTCATCTGCATACAACCTCTAGTCTTGAGCGAGTGAATTTTGTGGGTCTTGGTGTCGACCACACTTGTTCGAACCTTGTGAACTGGCGCTGCAAAACCACAAAGAACTAACAAGTAACAAAAACAATATCACTTGAGAATTTTCAACAGTAGCAACAGCTAGAATGGATATCACACGATGAGAGAACAATGACGTACCCAATATTTTGACAGTCCTCACAACTTCAAATAAAGGTTTAGGAAGGAATCCTCCACCAATAGTCGAAAGAGCGATAAAAGCTACTATGCTTGGGAAACCTCTGTTCCTGAAAAACTGTTTTAAGAGAAAAGTTTTATGAATTTCAACCTACAGTCATAGCTGCTCTGACAATGAATGTCGAATATTTCCTTACAGGGAAACGGCTAATATTAGCATTACTGACTTCTTCTGAGACATTGCAGCCTTGTTGCATTACGCTGTATTCAACCAAAGTTAAAGATTTGTTGGCAGATCACATCGTGAAAGTGAATCACTGTAATACAAAGTCATTCCTCGAGAGCCGAAAATTAGAAAATATAAAAGTTAATGTTACACAACATGGAACCGTGTCAAATACACTTGAACTGAGATCAGATGAACTTGATTTTCTAAGTGCCGCTTACGTGTAGCACAAGGCCGAAAGAACAAGATACCCAGTGATAATCGAAGTCACGACTCAGTTGTAATAGGTTCTGGCGAGTTAAGCTTACTAACCATTACACCATGTCAAGATTCCCCAACCAAAGTTAAAGATACAACAAGTAATTGTTAATGTTGTATGAAATCTGATGTATTATGTGTGCGGATCTCATTTTATCATTATGTTCATATTTTCGCTTCCGATATTATTGTTATGAAGAGCGTATATTTTAAATGTTATGTATTGATGTTAACCTCCAGGAAAATGATTGTTGGACTTCCTTGGGTTAACATTCTCGGCTGACAAAGTAATATATATATATATATATATATATATATATATATATATATATATATGTAGTTATGTATCAATTTTACATTGCGACATGGAAATTTCTATGTTTCGAGATGTTCTTTTCATCAGGCAATGTTAATGTGGTTGTGCAGATGATTTACATTTAAATGACAAAATTTTTTGGTTTGCTGTGAATGTATGTGTTTTTTTTTATTACTTGGAATTATATATATATTACTTTATGTCAGCTATTTACTATATATATATTACAGCTTTGTTGAGCAAATTTTAAACGACACCTTTTCACTGTTTCAACACTCCATTATGCTGATGGTGATTTTCCAAGCGCAGTTTAGATGTGGCACAAGGCCGAAAGTATGGAGCACGCAGTAATGATTGAACCCACTATACAATTGTAATGATTCTAGCGAGACAAGCTTGCTAACCATTACACCACCTCGCGGTGCCCAATTCAATTATGCTGATGAGATCTTTCCTTGCGTTGTTTCTTTTCACATATTGTCTGACGATGACATTTTCGAGGTTAAAGATTTGTTCCGAGGTATCAACGTTGTAAACAGTCGATTTATGAATTTAAATTTCTCTTTTGGCTGGTCTATTTTTGTTCTTTTTAACTTTATTATTTCATGTCATCTTGGCGACAGTTTAGACGGGCGCTTTCTTTTTTTTCATTTTTAAATATCTAAATTAAACTAATAAAAGCATAACTTTTGAAAGTGAAAATGTCATTGAAATCTACTGAACAATTTTTAAGTTTTCATCTGAAATTATAAAAAGTATTTTAGAAAAATGGTAACATATGTAGGAAACAAAGAACCGGGTTAAACTGATGCGGAAAGGATGCGGATTTATACTGGCAATATGTTCCTTTCTTTTATAAATCTTCTCCTGTGTGTTTAATTTCTTACATCTTATTTTGCAGATTAATCTCTTTGTTTGCGTCTACTTTATTGTGTATCTTGGTATTTGAAAATAATTTTAATATTTGGAGGCAATATCTTAATTGTTTTACAAGGTAATTAAATTCGATCCGCATAGTGGGCTATCTACAACGAGGCCAAATTCCGTTAATCTGCAACTCTCCACTAGAACGGACACCCCCACTATACAGTAACTCACTTTCACAATGTGATCTGCCAACAAATCTATGTCAAAGATATTGCATGTTTTTTGTTAGTAAGCGAGATAACAATAACCTAAGAAAATGATACTGGGGTACAAATATATCTATCATGGCACCCAGCTTGTGACCCAATCTGATAAGGGTATATTAGTCCATACATAAAAGCAAAATGTGCGCAATATGGCTTGAGGGTATGATAAAAGCAGTACATAAGCTTCAAGGTAGAGTCTAGTTAGAAATATTCTCTGGTCAGTCCGATAGGACGGTCTCCGATTAATGTTGTTCACAAGTATCAATAAGAGTCTTAGATGCTTCAACCGTAAATATGAATCAACTCTTTCAACATGAGGTACCAATGCTCCTCTGCTACTCCCGCTCTTGAACAGATATTCGCACGCATCAATCCCTGCGGAACATGCTCAACTAGTTATAGACAAGTAACTGACAAGCAAATCTGTGTTACTGATTTATCACATTTACTAGAGTCAATCCTTAGTTCGTCAACACAAAAGATGTAAATGTTAACGCCTCCAATCAATTCAGATCAGAAGTTATGAAAGTAATTTTAGAGTAGGATTAATTCATTATTTTCATTTCGTAGTAGTAATAGTATAATCATCAGCAACATTATCACTTATATTTTAGTGGTCCAATTTGATAATTATTTTTAATCTATTTTCTTTTACTTTCTTCCTCGACAATTCTTTCTCTTACTTTATTAAAGATTGTACATGTTTATCGTTTATAAATATAATTATAAACTTTCATTAAATATTCTATTTAATATCTCCGTAAAATTTTAAATTTCCGTAAAATCATTTTTAAGAACATTTCTTTATCGAGAAACCATTTCTAATGATGCTAAAATTAAATAAACAGCTCATTAACTGGTGTCGATTTAAAGTGTATAGAAAGATTTAAAAGGAAATAACTGAAATTGGGAAGTGTTATGTCATTTTGAACCAATAAAGAAAATCATTAAAATGATATTAGAAGTGAATATCAATTATTTTCCTTCATCACGTTAGGCTTCCATATTTTTCTCTTTGTATGAAAGTCATTTCTATTCACTGAGAAAATATCCTTTTAGATTTCCACCCAAAAATTAAATTAACATCTAAATACGAAATTTCAAACTGAATATGGCTTCCAGCTCAAATTCTTCAAACAAAGTGGATAGTTCTGACACCATTCCCAAAATAAGTTCAGTTTCTTTTCTGCCAGTGTTATATAGAGTGACTTATATAGAGTGAAGATTAAGATTTGCAATATTGTTTAGGTAAAAGATTTGGCGTATCGCAATCTTACCCTTCTCATTTGTGGCGACTGAATTATTCAGTTACGTGCCTTTAAGTAATGCAAATGGTGACGTTAGGACAACTTTTAAAAATAATAGAATCTCATATGCTTTCAAGACAGGCAGCTTAGAATATTAATTATAAGATCTCATGAAAAACTTAACCATCACACCTTATCTTCCATTTTTAATGAAACCTGCATATATATTTTTTTTCACTACTCAACGACATAATCATTGTAATAAAAATAAAATAAGCCACTGATAAAGAGCGTACACGCGACAAAAGGTTTGACTGAAAATCTCACATTTAATTTAACTAATATATTTATTTACAAGATTTACACGAAATAAATACATACCGATATTTGCATCAGAAATAACAGATAATTAGGAATTTTATTATTTCTTATACAGATTTTCAAGGTGTGAGGAAAGTATCAGTTACCTAGTGAAAGAAAAATGGGAAAGTGAATTGAAGTTCCGGCCGTGTTTCTTGCATTCACTTTCACACAAATACGCTTGAGGATAGTATGAATTCATCTCTTCTTTAAGTGGTTTAATTAGGAGCTCAGGCTGAGCTATTTGCGTTAAGCTAACAAAAAGTTTCAGGAAAGGAAAAATGAATTCAAAACCATACTTAAGCGAGACGGGCTGCATCAGGCTAACTTGCCCTAGACACACAACAGCTTATATAGAGACATGACTGACTGGACAGAAGATTATCCCGCAGTAGGTTGTCATTGCTTTTTGCGGTAGACTGGTTGCCAGCCAAGGCTACAGAACCCAATCTATACTATTATTTAAACCATAATTGGAGGGAAGAGATGGATTAATACCTTTCCCAATGGTATTTGTGTGTAAGCGAATACAAGGAATTCAACAGAAATTCGAACTCGGCATCCCGATTTGTCGTTACTAGTTGATATCTACTACAATACGAGGCACAGTAAAATTATACTTCCTTCTTACGAGTCTGGATATATCAACACTTTCTTCGGATTAAATCGTTTTTGCTTCTCAACTATGAATGCACAAGGTGCCCTATCTTCATTGGAATGAACTCTTCCTCCTTCATAAATACTAACCTGCGAAACTTCCTGGGAGTTAGTCGAGACAGTAACTTGACAGTTCGGGAGGTTACTTCTATCTGCTAATAACATTCTTATTTTGTATATATATTCCGTTATTCCAATACATTGGTTGAGCCTACCTGCTTGTTTTCGTGTCTTTCTTCCTGCCCTAACAAACCACAACAATACAGACACAATCAATAAATAACGAAAAACGTAAAGTTAAATCGTCCTGTAACAGATTTGTTTTCGTGCACATCGATAGAAGAAAAATGTTTTACCATGTTTTTTTTTTGTTTTTTTTTTTCATTTTGATTGAATGATGGAAAACATAAGTAGCGTTCAGACTGCATGAAACCATTCCTTGAGTCTTTATTGCACAAAGAATTTTTCCCAAAGAATTTTCAAGTTGCAATTTTTTTTATGATCATATCGCCCCAAGCAAGGCATTTTACTGCCACTGTTTTGCAGGAGGTTACATAGGAGGAAAGTTATGAGAAAAAGTGACAGGTGATAGGGGTTGACAGGAAGTGGGTAAGAGAAGGATAAGAATACTGATGAGAGTGAAGTGGAGTGGATGGAGAACGGAGCATGGGAGAGAGGATGCAGGTTAGTGAGAAGGAAGATAACTATTGACTTTACATTTAAATTCTTGGAGATTGTAGCTGTCGGGGAAGCAAGTAAACCGAAGGAAATTCCACAGGCAAAAAGTGCGAGAAAAGAAGTTGAGTAGAATTTGCTTTTACATTTTATTGGTTTCACAATAAAAGGGTGGAACCTAGTTGCTAATCTTGTGGCTCGAGTAAGTTCATATATAGGGGGCACCAGTGAGTTAAGTTAATTGGAGCAGATGCCGTGAAAGTATTTGTAGAAGAGACACAGGGAAGCCACATTGCACCGTCGAGAAAGTGACTGTATCTGAGCTGCCAAGTCAGGATCGATCCCATTACAGATTCTCTGTTGGATTTTGTCAAGGATACCTAGGTGGATAGCACAAGCACGCGACCAGATATGGCAGCAGTATTCAATACCCGGGCGAATTGTAGATTTATATATGTGCACGATTGTTTCAGACTGGAAAAACTTCCTGTCCCTCCAAATAGAACCGACTTAGTAGCGGATTAAGCTATGAATTCTATATAGTCATTCCACTTGAGATCTGATGTGAGAGTTAACCCGAGGAGGCACAGTGTTTTGCTTTCAGGGAGACTAGCCTGATCCATGCTAATGGAGCGGGGGTAAGAGCAATTGTCTTTGATGGTTAATAGATAGCAGCTTCGTTTTAGAAGCATTAAAATTCACGAGCCATTTCTTACCAAAGTCAGCCACAGATTGGAGGTCCTTTTCAAGCTCGGCAGCGAGGTTTGGTTTGTCTGCCTCGGTAGATTTTTGATTAATGCGAGAGTAAACTGTAGTGTCGTCAGCGTATATGCTACCTAGGATCTTATCTTATGTAAATAAGGAAAAGCATAGGACCTAGAATAGAGCCTTAAGGGACACTCGCATTCGTATGATAATATTGGGAGGCATGTCCGTTCGATACTACCTTCATAGTGCGATTTGAAAGGAATCACTGGATAAGGTCAAACAATTGTCCAGTTATACCATAGCCTCGCAGCTTGCGTAGGCCAGCATGCTGGACTGTCAAAAGCTTTGGAGATATCTAAAGCAACAGTTCAGGCTTTGCCGTTCTTGTCTAAAGCCTAGTGTATATACTCAGTGATGGTAGTTAGCATATCAGCAGTAGACCTGGCGAAGCGAAAAACATACACTTTGTCAAAGGAGAGTCTGTGGGCTGTGAGATGTTAAACCACCTCGGCATTGATGATGGCTTCAAACACTTTGCCAAAAATCGGTAGGAGGCTGATAGGGCGATAATTACAGGGTTCAGAGTGTTCAGTGTTTTTATATATTGGAACCACAGAAAAGGACTTCCAGCAGGCAGAAAAGCAAGAAGCAGAGAGGCAGTAGTTATAGAGTTTGGAGAGAACAGAAGAGTTCGGAGGAACATTTTTTCAGGACAATGATTGGAATTTCGTCGCCGCTTTATTGTGGTTAAGCTTTGAGACCACAGAGGGGGTAATGTGGATGTCATTCAGTTGAACATCAGTTCGGGGTGGGAAGTCTGGTACAGTTACTCCAGATGAGTCCCGTTTTGAGTTGAAGAATTTGCGAGCGAAGCACTCAGCTTTGTCTTTTGTAGAGATAAGGACATCAAGCTCGTTGATTAGAGGGGGGGGTGAAGGGTTTGCTTTTGTTTAGTACACATTTACAGAGCCTCCAGTAGTCTTTGGAACCGAACTTACGGGATGCTATGCGCTGCTTCATTCTGGCTGCATACCGAGGATATAATGATACAATTGTTTTTATAATAATATAACTACGGAGAATTTGACGTGAACAATTATTCAAATTTCAAAAGAGGTTTTATATTTTCCGTTTGAATTTCTGGGATGTTAGATTTATCAGTATTTGCACTATTTTCATTCAGAATATTGTCCTCAGCAACATATCCTAATGTAAATTGTATAAATAATATTTTATATTCTTACAATCAAAGGCAAAATCCTTTTAATTTGTATTACAATATATTGTATTATAACACGAGACTCGAGGAACGTTATTTTAAAATTCCACATGCTTATTGCGCTGTTTGGTTTTGACTGATTATCGATATGCATAGCCACTGAAAGAACTTGTAAATAGTTTAAGTTTGCCCAGATACGCATTTGTTTACTCTTATTTCATTTTATTATATAAAATAAAATATAAAATAAAAAAAAACAGCTTTGTACGAAATGATGGCATTCAGTGACGGTCTTTTGATTGGATTTTTTTCCGGTATATCAACCTTTTACAGGTTATTTAAAACCATAAAATATTTTTAGATTGTAAGAATTGTTTTGAGATAATTATTTACTGATACAGGTCATACTAATTGACCCACAGATAGAGATGAAGAGGTGCATTCATACCTCTTCCGAGGGTATTTGCGCGTAAGTAAATAAAACAAATCAGAGTGGAATTGGAAATTGGCTCTCCGATTTCCAATTCAAAGCTATTATTAATTGTACCACCCACACATCTAAACCTAGAGTATCTGGCATTCACATGTCACCGTCGATTAACTCCGTCGATGATGCGAGAATCGGTGTGATATGACCGTAAGCCTTAATGAGGAGCGAAATCATTTTAATAGTAAGAGTTATCTATGAAATATTGCTATATCGAGATCATCGATATTTTTATTAGTCATTTCTACCTTGCCAGCATACGATTGGTGTTTGAAATGCTTGTTTGACTACGGAGTGTTCGTGGCCATATAAAAGCTAAGTTTTTGAATACACTTAACCTTGAGGAAGATAGCCCGGGGGTCGGCAAACTTTTGGACATTGAGAGCCAAAAAGGTATATAAAATCATGGATGAGGGCTAAACAGCTATGGCTTTAGTGTCATGGAGAAGAACCATGTTATTAAATATGTGAATTAGGATTCAATATAATTTAATATCTGACAGGAATTTTGTTAAAAAATATATTTTAAAAATAAATTTTTCATAAATCAGTACTGAAAAAAAATTTCCATTAAAATCGGTTGAAAACACTATTTTATATTAATTTAAAAGTGTCCGTTCACAAAAGCAATTTCACAGAAAAAAATGAAAGGGACGCCGTACACTAATTTTGGCGATCCCTATAAATAAAAAATGAAAGTAAAACACTTTCTCCAGGTAAAAAAATATTTTTTTAAAATTTCGACGCAATATATTCAGATTATCAACTGTCACTTTGGTTTTGTTTACCTATATTTGTATTGTGTCCAGAGTAAGGTAGCGAGTCGAACAAGATCCACTCGAGTGCCGACCACTGCTCTAGAACAATTACTCAGCCAGATAAATACCATACGTAATACACGCTTGAGTGATCATGCCTCGAAGTGTATTTGCGCGTAAGTGAATGCGAAGAACTCAACTGGAATTCGAACTGTTCTGATTACTCGTTCCACTGCACCACAACGCACATTCACAGAGCAATGACTACATTCCCCAATTCTTATGAAGTGTTAATATCTGGTTGAAACGATAGTTGATATTCTAATCGACGCTTAGATGTGGCACCAGGCCGAAAGTATGGTGTTCCCAGTGAGGATCTAACTCACTACTCAATTGTAATAAGTTCTAGCAAGACAAGCTTGCTAACCATTACACCATGCCGAGGTGCCTCTAATTGAAACGATAGAGGCTTACTACCATCCTCAGTGGTATTATCAGAATACGCTTCCCTCAAATACTTAACGTTGCACGAGTCTTCTGTCTACAAGTTGCACTTATGGAAGCTAAGCAATGCCTAAAAGTTATAAATGGTATTTTAATTATTTAAGTTACTCTTAGTAGTTTATATTAATCTCTTATACATTAAGAAATCTCTGCTTACTTTTGGCTCTCTTTAAACAAAAACCGTTACTAGAACCAACAGACAACTTGACAGAAGTTAAAAAATATCCAGATACTCACGAATAAAAAACGACATTACAAAAAAAATGAAATAAAAATGACCTTGTGGCAAACGTACCTCCCCAGTAATGTGCTCAATATCTTGATTGCGTAGACCGAGCAAAAACGCTTTAAGAATGGCTCTAGTTTCACACAATTCTCTTGGTCTTCAGACGACACGAACTTTTGAGCGGAAAACTCGAGTTACGGCTAGAGCCATCCTTTGATAGAATTTAACGTTGTATATATAGTTAAAAACGACCAAGAAGAAAGCTTTTATTAACTGGGCGTAAAATCATTTCTTTGAGTATACTTCTTACATGCCACCTATCCAACCAAAGTGCAATAAAAACATTAACCCATAATTTACAAGAACACTTAAGAAAAATTTCAGTTGAAAATATAACTGTATTGAAATCACTATATCAAAAGCATCTCGCTATAAGAGATGTACTTCATATCAAACAATTTTCTTCTACCATCCACCTTACCTTATTTAACAGTGGCAATGGAATTTTGAAAGTTTTTTTTTAAATAGACTGACGCTCACAACAACAAAAAATAAATTACGTTACAGTTAAAACCTAAGGATAAAATAACATCGGCAACATAACATCCTTGAGAATGGCCAGTGAAGTGGCTAAAAGCGCTTGAAAAGTTAATAAATGTGGAACATTTTTACATTCCTTGTCTCCAGCAAAAAGCAAACATAAGAATTCTGGAAAAATTAAATAAAAAAAATAAAATCTTCCTTGTCGGCTGTTTTTAACGAAACTTTTTTAAAAGAAAGATTTCTGCCCAAATATACATTAATATATATTCAGTGCCTCCAACACCAAAATAATTACACTCCATCAAGCCGATCATACCACGAACTATCACCAGTCACAATGAATGGATGCTCTTTTGATGAGGCTACGTGCCTTTAGAAACTATAATACTTTAAACTCACGTTTGAAATCGTAAAACGATTTATTACTAAAGTTGCAGAAAAAATGAACAATTCACTGTTCCGATCTAGTAAGTACCTACCTCCTCTAAATATCCTCTACCTTTCCAAGAGCCAGCATGCCTAAAATAGTTTTGGCCGTTTTACGTACGAAATTACCATCAAATAAGGAAGGCCGGAAGGAACAACGGCCGAAAAGTCATGAATATGGCAACAAAGATAAAGACAACAGTCTGAACACTAAATAGTGTAAATATATTTAAGAATGTTTTGTACGTATACATAAGATATTTTCTTCATAAAAACTTGTTTTTTCGATTTTTACTCAACTGTGTCTCGGTCATCTGGAGAAATTTTATTGGCAGAATGTCGGACAGTGCAGATGATTTGTTATGAGTATTTTGAAAGAGAATGAAAATGAATAAACTGGATGAAGTTTAGATGTAAAATTCTATGAGCGTCGGCTGGGAGGGACCGAAGGTTGTTTAATAGCCCGTGGTTGGCAGTACTAGGAGAAGCACAATACATTGAACACATTCCGTGTAAACTACTGAAATAAATCGTTTGATTGATTTTACTCGTAACATTAGCAAGCAAAGAGTTTATTAAAATGTTTATTATGTTTAATAAGGAGCCGTTCTAAACATCGTATTTTAGCTTTAATTACTGGTGAAAATCTGTGTGTGCTGGAATCAATTGTATACATCATTTTCCGTAAACAATTCCCGTCTACGATTGTCATCATTAACCGTGATGTAAACAATCATACTACTCTTCCGCCCATCAATGTTAAACCAACTATTTAAAAAATATATTAACATTTACTACCCATGTACTTTTCATGACCCCTAGGTAATATTTATACTCAAATAGATGGTATTGCGATGGTATCTCCTTTAGTTCCCCATTTTTCTCATTATTATGACATTTAGAAAAAAAAACTTAATGGCACTAAACCCACTATTTGAAAGTTACTCCGTCCTTAAACTTACATTAGAACTTAATATTAATAATAAAATTTAATTCCTTGATGTATTTATTGATTCCAGCACACAGATTTACTACTTCTCTATATAGAAACCAACTAGCATTAACTCGTCTCTTCTTAATTATTATAGTGAATGCCCCCAACGATATAAGTTAGCCAATTTAAAACCTTTATTCAACGCACACAAATGGTGTCTTCTTCCAAATGTATATTCTATACAGAATTACATAACATTAAACAAACACTTGTTAACAGTGAATTACCTAACTTCGTCATTAGTCAAGTAATTAAAATGTATCTCAATAAACTTAATACTTTTAACAAAAATGATAATATTAATAATAATAGTGTACATCAAAATAAATATAACCCTATTAACATACACTATTGCAACCAAATGCATAATAATTACAAACATGATCAGGGTCGTGCTTAGGCCCCTCGCAGATCCCTCATTTGCATGGGGAGGCGCAAGGCTTCTTGGCTCCTCAGATCTACTGTAATAAAAAAAATTAAAATAATTATTAAAATTAACTGGAAAATTAACTGTCATCACACCTGTATTCCCATCCTTCTCTTGCTCCTTTCTAACTGGTTGGTCTTTCTCTTCACTTTCTTGTACCTAATCTTTTTTATTTTTATGTAGCCCCCTGCACATCAGTTGCGTTACCGCCTTGCTCGGGGTAATGCGATTATATATATATATATATATATATATATATATATATATATATATTTCTGGATTTTCTGTCAGTTATAACCCAAACGTCTAGTTGACGGCTTTGGAAACAGGAATTCTTTTTGTCCTTTTCACGGTCTTTAGCAGCCTGCTTTTAACACTGAATCACACACGAAAAAATATACAGAGCTTATGATTACGCAAATAAATTTTAAACCTTTCCGTAATTTTTTCTCAAGAGAAGCAATGATTGTTAACATTAAGTATTTACTAACGGATATAATTCCTATCGTTGTTTTATTTTGAAAAAGGTAACGACCTGTTTTATATTATCTTTTTTCTTTATAGGGAAAAATACATTTCTTTCCTAGCTACTGATTTTAAAATATATTTTACTCCAGTTTCTTGCGATTCTCCAAAACACTTAAAACGTGTTTTTAAGTTCTATTGAATAATACTTTTCTTTTCGAACGAATAAATTCAAAATATAAGTGTCTCATTTGAACTACTGAGATAAATTTTGCATCAGTGTTTTCACAAAATAAGTAATTTTCTTTCGAAAGCAATTATTTCTTTATATATATTTGATATACTGGATAAAGCTTGCTTCTTGTAGTGATGAATTAATCTTAATAAATAATGTTGAAAATATATAAATTACAAAGTGGATATTTTAACAAGTTCACTCGAGATCAGATCCTTGTGTTTCAGTCTATAGTATAAAGGGTTCCTTGTCTATTTGTCTGAGTAAGAATAGTTGAGATTTAACCTTAGAAAAAGGATAAATATTTAGGAGTGTTTTTTTATGCAAGTATAACTATGCCCACTTGCAAATAAAAAGGCTGATACATATAGGTAGGGAGTAATTTTATTTTATGTAAAACTTTTTATTAGGATGGATAAAATAGATATTTTTATAAGGAATATGCTCACATATTTAAAACATTCAGAGTTCCTCATTTCGTTTCGGGGACGTATGACTTCTGACTAATAACAGTTTTGATAGAATTTATATATAAATACTATTTAATAGGCGAGGAGAAAATAAAGCTCACTTCAGTTCCTGTTTACGAGACATTAAAAAGAAGATCAGCGTTTAAATTTACATTTTAACGTCTAAGGGATCTAGATGTTAACTTACCCTATCATCTTCAGTCTTATACCCCTTTTTGTTTTTAGTTTGTTTTTAAAATTTTTCATCCCTAGTATTATCAAAATTTTTGTGAGGAAATGGGATATATTATATGATCGTGAACGTAAAATTACTGCAAACGATTCCGAAATTAGTACACTTTCAATACATTTTCGCTTTCATAGAATATTAAAAATTGCATTCTTTATAGAAGTGATTCCATAAAAGAAAACTCATTAGACTGAACAGTTTCCACGAGAATTACTGGGATGAGGTATTACTACCACTTATATTGTTTGCAAGCAGAATATTATCCTCATCTTTGTTGTTATCACAACCTTTTGGCCGTTGTCTACTCCGGTCTTCATCAGGTACTTGTTCATCTGGGTAAAATTCAGGGAATTTGGAACTGAACCCTTCATTTAATCTGCCAAACTAGTTGTTTCTACTTCGCTGACAATGTCTAGATATATTTTGTCTAGCCCTTTATTTAGTGAGCGACCCGTTAAAAACAAAACCTTGTATACAAACAAATATAGTCGAGTTGCTAATAAGAGAAATGACAAATTCCTCAATGATAGCAAGCAGAGTGAAAAGAAGAAAAACCTCGCTGAATGCAGGCAAGCGGGACAAATATCAGCAGCAGCGCGTATAATATTGAAATTCAAATCAAGTAAAAGTTAAATTCTATTGGTGGTCCTCTCATAATTTGAAGAAGTCGCTTCTAATCAAAGCAGATGGAGATTTATTGCATAAAAACACTAGGGGTCACCGATTGAACACCCCCATTACAAGGTAGTACACCGTTTTAAGCTTCCTGCAACATTCACAAGATGTAATGTTCATTGCTTTTTATGCGAAATGCTGTGTGAATTGCAAGTTGACATTAAAAGTTATCGAAGAGTGAACATGCTATTCGATCCTCATATGTTTACAAATCGGAAGAACTATATATATATATATATATATATATATATATATATATATATATTACGCAGAAGAATGTGTTTAAGCATAAAACAGTGCCAACACAGGATAAATGACACCAGTATCCCCCTCATCTTATATATATTGGATGGACTGTTACGTTCAAGCATGAAACAGACAGTTAACACGGTGTAAATTACATCACGAGTAGCTACCTCAGTTTCTACTAATCTAATATATATATATATATATATATATAAGGCCGAATATTATGTTTAACCATGAAAAAGTCTTCGAACACTAGTAGTGATATCAGTCTTCACTAATCATATATATATTGGGGCGAATATTATGTTTAAGCATAAAAGACAGTTAAAACTGGGTAAATTACATCAGTCTAAACTCATCTTTTATATACTGCGCCGAATGTTATGTTTAAGCATGAAACAGACTGCGAACACTAGTAGCGATATCAGTCTTCACTAATATTATATATATTGGGGACGAATATTATGTTCAAGCATAAAATAGACAGTTAACACTGGCTAAATTACATCAGTATCAACTAATCTGTTATATACTGGGCCGAATATTATGTTTAAGCATAAAACCATCTGCGAACACTAGAAGCTACCTCAGTCTCCACTAAACTTGTGTATAAATATATATATATATATATATATATATATATATGCACACACAAGATTAGTATATATATATATATATATATATATATATATATATATATATATTGGGCCGAATATTGTGTTTAAGCATTAAACAGTCCGAATACTAGTAGCGATATCAGTCTTCACTAATCCTATGTATATTAGGTCGAATATTTTTAAGCATGAAACACACTGCGAATACTAGTAACGATATCAGTCTTCACTAATCTTATATTTACTCTATAAATATAGCATACCATAAAACTATATTTTATCTCATGTGTATCTGTAGGTTTTCGTGTTTAGTTTTAAAATGTGTAAAATATCGCTAGCAAAAAATTAATCAATTTAATTGTTTGCCGATATTAATCTGCACAAACTACTGTAATGAACAGGTATAATATTTTTAAAATAATTTCTGTCAAATTAAATTTTAACAAAACCTTGCATTGTTGCGAGGAATTTCAAGCTAGATATGAAAAACATTCATTCAAGTAATATAATTCATTTAATTATAAAAATGTTTTCGTCTCAAATTATTTGATTTAATCAAATATAGGCAAGTCCTGATTGAAATAAACTTGTTTTTCAGGAATAAGTTATGGATAAATCATTGACAAAATACATATTTGATATTCTGGATAAAGCTTGTTTCTTACAGTGATGAATTAATGTTAATTATGAATGTATACAAATTACAAATCGATACCGAAATAAACCATCTATATATAAAGTTTTGCAAAAAAATCAAATATCACGAAAATCTTTCAGTCTGACTTTCAAGAATTAATAATTATTTATATTTAGACTGTTGTCTTTGTTTTTATACTATTTCGATAGTTGTGGCCTCCGAATTTCTTCAGTTTATGATTGATTCATCCAAACTTCAGAGAATTTTGAACGAAACCCTCATTCTCCTTTTATTATTACTCAGTTATTGTTTGTCTAGTACAGGGATTGAACTCACAATTATAATGCCATCTCTTTTTAGCATTGCTCAGTTATGGCTAACTGTTTTCTACATAGTCCGAAACGGAAGAATACTGTCAATGGAAAAAGGGTTGTCAATAACAGCAAGAGCAAAAGGAGAATAAGATGAGAGCGCATAACGTCCGAATAATTTAAGATTTTTTCCATTTACAAATATTGCAGTTTTATATTGCGTGCAAAAATTTATAACATAGAAATAAGTATTAACATTTTTAAAGTTCGTATTAACAAGGAAAACATTGTTTTTGTCACTACGTGACTAAAAGTGATTAATGAAGTAAAAGTGACTGTACATATGATTGTTAACCTCTTGCGTTTTTATTGTCTATTACTTATTTTTGAAAATCTACAGTGGTGACTGTCATAGAGGAAATATTTTCTTTTCATAACTTTCCGTTAATTCTCTACCGGGTTTGAAGTCCGCTGATCTCGACGGTCACTCCAAGAGATCAATACCGGAATCCATCTTAAATGAAAATGGAATGTTTCTCATTTCAATCAAAACAAAAATATACAAAAAATATATTATCAGTTAAAAGATATACACACACACATATATATATATATATATATATATATATATATATATATATATATATAACTTATTTATAAATGGAACTGTGTGTGTGTCCATTACCTATAGACTCTGAAATGGCTGAATCATCTTTCTTGAAAATTTACACAGTTGTACTATAAGCGTCTGCGAGTGTTCTTAGCTAGGTTTTGTGTCGAGGTACCCCCGATAAATATCGAAAATCGAAGAAACCGGGTTATAGAAGGAGTGGTCCGATTTTAATCAAATTTGATACACTCATAGACAAAGACATAAGAAACGATATTCAAAGGTTGCAGTTCTTACAATATCGATAAAACCGATAATATATATATATATATATGAAGGCAACATGTTTGTGCGTGTTTATCTGCCTGTATGTATTTTTTTCAGCCCTTTTATTTTAGTTTTTGCTTCGTGTTTGGCTCTGAGCAGGTATAATTGTAGTTCTTAGTCTCAGCCACGATACCATTTACTCAGAGGACTTATTTAGCCTTCAAAATTCAATTTACGACGAAAAAACTTATTTGATATCGCTACCAGGAAATCAAAATTTGACTTACATCCATTCATTTTTCTTTCATTCTACGGTTTCACTTTAACTGGAAACAACTATTGCTTTTTAGTATTTCTTGCCAACATCCAAAGAGTAAAAATAAAATCGATAATATATATATATATATATATGAAGGCAACATGTTTGTGCGTGTTTATCTGCCTGTATGTATTTTTTCAGCCCTTTTATTTTAGTTTTTGCTTCGTGTTTGGCTCTGAGCAGGTATAATTGTAGTTCTTAGTCTCAGCCACGATACCATTTACTCAGAGGACTTATTTAGCCTTCAAAATTCAATTTACGACGAAAAAACTTATTTGATATCGCTACCAGGAAATCAAAATTTGACTTACATCCATTCATTTTTCTTTCATTCTACGGTTTCACTTTAACTGGAAACAACTATTGCTTTTTACTCTTTCTTGCCAACATCCAAAGAGTTGGAGCTCCAGGACCATGGATTAGTTTTAAAGCTTTCATTACATCCAAGCAACGCCAGGCTATACTGCTGATAGATAGATAGATAGATAGATAGATAGATAGATAGATAGATAGATAGATAGATAGATAGATAGTGTGTGCGTGTTCGGCATCTGTCAGTCTCGAAAAACCTTGGATCTACGCCTAAAGAGTTATGCCTCAGCGGTTGATAGCGATGAAGAATCTGCTATGCCTGTACAAGCCCAATTTGGGAGTGACAGTTTCGATTGCAATATGATGCGTTCTGTGACGTATCTGGGTCCCCACGCTACTACATAAAATGTTATGAATGAAAAGAACCATTTCTCTTTCTTATTCGTTTAATTAAGAGATAGTGGCGGCATCTTGGATTTTAAGTGGTAGTAGTAAGATTCAAGATACAGGAACGCATGTCGACGTTTCAGAATTATTGCGACCCTCTTTTGAATTCGTGCGATTTAAAACATATCCAAAACCTGGACAAATGCAATTTTTACCATCAGAATACCACTCCCACGAGGCACTCGGGTCAATCCCTGACCATTCTGACCCTAGCCTTCATATTCTGTAACGCTCTTACATTTTTTCCCTATTATTTTTTATTTGTACTGATTTTTTCTCTTCCAACAATGTTTCAGCGTTTATTTTGTAAGAACAGTCGTTAAACTGAATTAGCCTAGTTATACATAAAAATTAGGGGACTCGATGATGTCACTTAACACACACACACATATATATAATGTGTGAACTTTTCTATCTTATTGATACTGTATTTTCAGGTTAGGTAAACAGGAATCCAACTGTAATTTAGACATCCAACCAGAAGGTATGCACGAATTAAATGATGTGTCTAGTACGTTTGAATTCTGCTGCTTGAAGTGTTCAATAAAATTAACTTGTAAATAATAAGTTAGGTGGTGGGGAAAATACTACAAGTATCCTAAGGCAGGTAAAGAGCCATAATTTATTTGTAGCCAAAAAGTACAGCTTCTCTAAAATTTAGCGAATGTGCCAAACCATGCTAAATAAAACTAATTTTTTTTACGCTTACTTTACTTATGACGTGAATTGGAATCATACATTTTCAGCTCATACTCATATAATCTAACTTTCAATTATTTTTTATTTACTGTTGTTTTCAGAGACTTCGGACTTTATTTTCAGTGAAGGAAATAATACAATCGAACTTTTAAGATTTGTTTTCAAGCATCGATATCGTTCAAGAGTTCTTAACGTTTTTACTTTTAATTTGTGAACACAAAAAAAGTGTTCATGTTTTCCCCATTACGTAAAGTTTGCATAAGAAAAGAGAATAAAAAACGGATAAGTTTATTTTGGTAACGGCTGACTTCAAAGATCTTGAAACGGATCAAAGAATTATTCTATTACAAAAAAAAGGATAGATGCTACATTTTCTAAATGTGTTTTTTTTTTACAGTCAATCTGGTGCGTATTGGATATTATAAACTGAAATTGCACCCAAGGATTTCAAAAGAAATTCATAACATATCGGTATTTCAATCTTTTATGTGCCGTGTCCCTTCAGGATGTAGGTGATCATGGACTTTTATTTGCCTCTATCCCTTGTAATTCTTAACATTTCTTCTCTTGGTATCCCTCCCAAACCCCGTTCCGCCATTCATTTGCTCAAGTCCAACAAGCATGTCTCACGCTGTTTTCCCTTGACCCCACTTTCCTCTATCCGTCCTGTGAGTATCAAATTATCCAAGCCCTTCTTTCTCATTACGTGTCCCAGAAATTTCAGCTGTATATTGATGCCAAGTATAAGTTTCCTTTTCGTCTGCATCCTCTCCAAAACGTTGTCGTTTCTCACATGTACAGTTCATGGTTTCCTGATTATCCTTCTATAGAACTACATTTCTGTTACTTTGAGTTTTTCCTTCATCCCTGAGAAGATTGTCCAGCATTCGTTACTGTACAGGAGGACGAATATCACACCTAACAATCCCGTACTCTTTTTTTTGTTCTTTTTCTGCATCTATTTAAAGCTAATGCGCTCGAAAAAAATTGTAGGCTTGTCCTAATTACCCATAAAGCTAACAGGTCCATAAACTCAGCAAGAACAGGAAACCGAAAGTAAACATTCAAGATAGTTGTACAGAGAGGAGCAGGTGAGAAACTGAGGCTTCAGATATGAAATTAATTAGGTCGTAATTTTACTCGTAAAGATGTTTTCGAGATTCACAATAGTTGTTCTAAAAATATACTATTTCATGTTAGTGTCTTATGAGGATGTATCAATAAATATGTAAACTGTCACGTAAATATTCCATTTGAAATTTTCAGATTCCTGTTGAATCAATGTAGTTGATATTCATCTCCCTACAAGGAAAAACAATTATACTGAGAAACATTTTTCTATCACAAGGTGACTAATTTATTTAAACCGAGATATGGAAGATAAGGATGCCAAATATTGTTAAGGGAATTCTACTGTATGCTGAAGTTTAAGGTTTTGATCTCATCTATATAAGTGAATTAAGGTCTCCTGAGTATGACAAACTACATCCGAAGCAAAGCCTCTGATCGGGAGATTTGGAGGAGCGAGGAACCACCTCTTAATTTCTCTTGTTTTCAGATCCACCTTAACCAAGGGTGGTAGCATAAAATAGTATAAAATATATTTTGATATTAAAAATACTAAAAATACATTTTAGAAAAAATATAACTCGACAAAAGCCCTCTTTACTAAAATAAGTCAATGAAACCTGATATAAAATGATTTCTTACAAAGAATACATATTCTCTTAATACAAACTTATCCTAAAAACTTTATCAGAGTTATTAATCTCAATGGATTATTAGGCCATAAAACAAAATAAATCATACCAAACCTGAATAAAGAATTAGCTACATCAAATGTTGGTTGTGTGGGCAAATATAATTAGCTCCTTTTCCAGATTTATTTGGTGAAAGTAAATGTAACTGTCTCATCAGAAATATACACCAGCCTGGATATTTTTTAGAAATTTTGTAAAATGTGTGTTATTCGACAGGATTCGAATCTGAGACCTATAACAACATAGGGAAGCCATCAAATTTTTCAATATTAAGTATTTAATACACTTTTTATAGAACTAAATGGTAATATAGCAAATTAGAATATCAGAAACACTGAACTTCTTGAGTTCAAGGTTTCTTTCGAAAAGGCTTTGTCAGTCAAGAAATTGGCCTTTCTTCAAAACCTAACCATAAAATCGTCGTCATACACCTTCAAGTAGGTACCTTCATGAATTTGCTTACAAAACAGCATAGTATGAAAGAAAAGGACTCAAACTAAATAAAAACAGTTTTCTCAGTCAAATGTTTGTTATCATTAAGAGAATAGATCAAAGTATTTCTTAATTATTTCAAAAACTTTGTTTATAACAGGTTCGTTTTGTGGTAGAAAATTTTTTTTTCTTTCGTCACTGCGACGCCTAAATTGACGTAGACGTAATATTACGCAAGACACCCCCCAACCAATTAATTTCAAATTAATTTCAAAAAATGCGACTAGGTCCGCTCATATAGCTAATTTTAATTAAATTCAGGAGTCATTAGGAAATGTTAATAAATTGTCTTTTTTTTTTCTTCAAAACCTGCTCATTTTTTTAAAAATTTGTTCCGAATTGCGAAAACAAAAATACAATAAAACTATGCCATTTCTTATTTCGATAAACTTAATTGCTTTTATAAACATAGATTAAAATGATATAGTCTGGATAGAAAAATGTTTCCATTAATAATGAATTTTTACAAAATCTGTTCTCATTATTTTTTATTAAGTATTTTCAAAAATTTCTTAAAATTTCCTTCTCCTAAGTCTGCGCGATTTTGTGAAATTAATGTGTGGTGAATATATTTTATAATCGAAAAATTTAAAAGCTTACTACAAATAATGCTGTTCATTTTTCTTTAAATAATTAAAATATTTTAATTTTTCTGCATGTTGATTACCCGTATTTTGTACGGGTGGTCATACGCAATATTTATCATTAAAAGATCACGTGATTCAAGGGTTGTCCTCCCTTACATGAAAAAAAACCAAACAATCCGTATATCTTTTTATACCAAATTCGTCTTCCCTACTTGGCTGGCTACTTGGCTGTAAACCATATCAATTAACGCCTCCTGATAAGGAGATGACAGATGTGATACAAAGAATACCGTAACTGAAAAACGCTTTTTTCAAACATTTCAGGCAGTAAATAAGTAATTCTTGTTTCAAATCAACATTAGGTAAGTTTAAATTCGGTAATTTGAATAAAATAATGTGTCAGCGAGGTGTGTTTTATTTTTGTAAAATTTTTCAAAACCAATGGATGGCTTCTGTTAACAATCGATTAAAAATGGCGGAAAATTTGAAATTTTAAAAACTTTTTTAAAACCTAGAAATTGTTGATTCCAATCAATATACATCTTGGTTTGAAATACACCATGGTATTTTGCTTACTGTAATTAGTAAATTTAATCTCTTGGATTTCAATTAAATCTTAAATTGTAGCTTAAAGAAAACTGTTTTATTTTTAAAAATTCAATTTAAATTGAGATATCAAAAATTTGAGTGGGGGTACCTACCTTCCTTGGTTGATCTAACCGTAATGCGATCAGCCTTCGGTTCACACCCAGACAAAAAAAGCTACGCTAACTAAAACGTGTTATTTATACTAGCAGAGAAGTTCAGTTGCTAGTCACATGACCACTCTTTGCTATTCTGATTAGTCAAAAGACCACAACAAGGTGGAAAAGATAGAATCTGTCACCCGTGTATTTATTTTCATACTTTCGTATTTTTTTCTTTTTTGTTCTCCTCACCCTTTCAACTATCGATCTTCAAGGTTAACCCCCCCCCCCAAAAAAAAAAATCAAATGAATGATTACCCTAATGTTGACGGAGGTGAGAATTGATTGATTCTTTATTTACAATTGTAGTAAAAATGTAGTCGAATAAACAATGATGAAAAAGAAACAGGAAATAAATTATATTAATATATACTATTTTATACTGTTCTTAAAGAGTAGAACTAAGTATTTTTCATTATTTACAATTGTGGTTTCTTCTGAACAAGGTAAGAAAAAAATAATAATGAATCACGAAGACCGCAAAAACAACTAAAATAAACTTTATGATTCGATTTAAAAACGTTTAACGTAAAGACTCACGTCTTTAATTATCGAATTTATTACGTGTTAATACGATGTGGTGCAGTGGATATCGGCTCGGAACAAGAAATAGGGGGAGCCGAGTTCAAATTCCAGTTGAATTCATTGCATTCACTTATGAGCAAGTATCCTTTGGAAAGGTATTAATCCGTCTATTCCTTCCAGTTATGGGTTAAATAACAGGACAGATTGGGTTCTATAGCCTTGGTTGGCAACCAGTCTACCGCAGAAAGCAATGGCAACCTACTGCGGGTTAATCTTCTGCCTAGTCAGTCATGTGTCTTTCGAGACATGACCGCCCATGCGTGTTTCACGTATGGTATTTAACTGACTGACTGAAATAAGATCAATAATAAACTAAACATAAAATAATATTAATAGAGGAAAAATAATGTAAAAAAAAGATGCGAGGAGGAACACCGGGGAATTCACAACGTTCCCGTCCAGCGAATATTTTACGCATAAAATATTACTCGAGTATTACAAAAAATCAAGAAATAAAAAAAACATAAAACGATTATTTAATACATTGATTTAAGGCTAACATTTGAACAACCCAAACCTGGTTATCACGATCGACAACACACTTGACTTTTAATATACATCCTCACCATAATTTGTACAATTATGATGTTTATCTATGTCTAGTGATCAAATTTCTTAACTATCGGCCTCTCACAAACCTATATATCTTTCTCCCCACCACTTCCCTTTTTCATTTTCCTTTCTCTTATTTTTCTTTCCCGAAAGCATGTACATTTCTCATGATTAACATAATTCAACTCACACTGGACCACTCATTCGCCCTATTTATCCAAATCCATCTCTTAGCATTCTCTGCGGCTTCCAGGATAATTTGATTGCTTGCTTTCTTTTTCGACCGGTTATCCCCAGGCTTGTGAGGATTTTATCATAGATTGCCCTGCGAATCCTTTACATTCTATCTCTACTTGGAAACAGTATGCGCGCCATCCATTAGTCCTACAACTTACTAGGAGTTCCTGGTATTTACTAAGCTTTCTATCGAAGGCTTCCTCCATGTATTCTTCCCATGGAACCGTTAATTTAATCAGAATTATTTGTTTTATTAAATCTGAGTGAATCACCACGTTCGGCCGTAGTCTCGTTGTAGAAATATGTGCTGGGAATTTTAATTGTTTCTTGAGATCGACTCTTATCTGCCAATCTGAAACTGATCATAATAATGAATAGGCTATGTTTGTTTTTCACTGGTTTTCGTCTCTGGCTTGACAAATCTGATAACTCTTTTACCAGGGACAAATTTACTGCTCTGCGTCGCCTATGTTATAAAAAGAGCTGTCGCTTCTAGCACCTTATCGTGCTTCTGAGGGTAGCGACCGTCCACCAAAGAAGTTTTGCAACTACTTCAAATATATTGCAGTGATTCCTTCCCCAGACACGAAGGATACATTGGCGTGTCTATTCTACCTCCCAAGTGAAGGTTCGCCGGAGTTGGCAGCATGTCATACACAGTTTGTACTAGGAATCTCCAACGACTGTAATCGGTCATCCAGAGCGCGGGCCAAGATACTTTGCGGCGTTCTATTCTATCCCATTTGGTCCAAGCACCCGGTTGGCTATATCTGGCCATTTTGGTCGTCCTTCTTTCTTCCAACCCCGCCTGTACTTCGTTTTGTATGAGTTGTTGAACTTTCTTTATTGTGATTTTGTTTGGAAATATTCGTCGGAGTAAGATCCAGACCTGCTCTACCCTTAGCGACATATAGCGCAATAGATTTCACTCTCAGGTTTCTTTCTGCAATTGTTAATTCTTTATCTGCGCTCCATTTCCGGACCTTCAAGACCTCAATACCTGCATTAGACACCTTAAGATCTTTAAGGTTCCTATATTGGTATATTTCGCTTGTTCGAGAAACCATAAACTCCTTTACCAAACCTCTTAATTGGAGTTGAATAGCGTTGGAAGATCCATAAGGGGCTGCGCTGTTTAACCTTCGTGGCAATCCCAACCATCGACGGAGAAAGCTACTAACGTTCTTTTTTAAACTCTCTACGATAGAGATGGGGGCGCTATATGTCTGGATTGGCCACAATCGCCGTAGAAGCACACTGTGGTATTATAGCCAGGCTTTGAATCGCTCTGGCAATCCTCATTTATCTATTTCAGGCAACCACGTGTCAAAGTCCTTGCGTATTTCTACGATGGCTGGTATATCCTGTAGCGCGTTACAAAACGTTTTACCTAGTCTTTTCTCTGGCTTTTCTGCCAACGTAGGAATGGTGTTTCCGTCAATAGTGAAGCGATATTCCTTTACTCGCTCTATCTTAAGCACTACTGATGTACATTTACAAAGCTTAAAGGACATTCTGGCCCACTCTATATGCCTTTCTAACTCACGTAACAACCATATGTATCCTGTGACAGAAGTTATGGTGACCGTCAGATCGTCTATATAAGCCCAAATTGGTGGCTGCCGAACCTCACTACTGGAAATAGACCGGCAGCATTCAGTTTTGGGTGGTTTTGTGATCCAAACACCTTCTGCATATCTTCATTGTTCTGGCACTTTGCCGCTTTGCCAAATCACCTTTGTGATTTTTCATAAAATTTATGAGAAGGCATGGGAAGCGTTTGTAGCTAGAATAAGGCACGCCGCTTAGTTATGGTGACGAAGCAGACCTAGCCGCCGAAACTATACATTTAATCTCACGCAATCTTGGTGTTGCCATATCAAAGCCAACTTCAGTGGGATTGGGCTTAATAAGGCGGTTGTTATGTCCGAACTCAACATTCTTTGTTTGGTCTTTGATCGACTTCTTTAGTAAAGAATCTGCACTTTCTTTTGGGCATTCCAATCTTACGCTCCTTTCTGTCTTTTAGTAATCTCTAAGCAAAACCAAATATGTCGGAAATAAAAGGAGCCCTCCCTCTAGTGCGTTCTTTTCTTCGACGACGGTTTTCTTCTGCTTTCCGCAGAGAAATAAGTTTTCCCTTCAAGACCTCTGCAGTTCGGTTAGCGCTGGGCGTTCTTCGTCGTTGGCTCGTCTAAATTTTTTTGAGGGATCTTAATTCTCGCCTTAACTTCTTTAACCTTTCTTCTCGCCTATTTCGAGTGTAAACGTTCTCTGCTGTTTTTTCAAAATAGCCAAATTGCTCTGACGCATACCCGACAATGAGTTTGCTCATGGTATTAAGTCTCCGGTTTCTGTTTCCTGAAGCTTTGTCTTAAGTGATCTCACGCACATCTTCATCGAATTAGCGCCAAGCTTTCTTATTATTTGAAGGGGACCATTTAATACGCTTAGCAACTACTCAGTCTGACAATACTTGAGTCAATACTAGGTGATGCTGGGCATTGTGGTTTGTCTCCAGATCCATCCTATTTTGTCTTACTTGGTAAAGTAAGACAAATGCGTGGTGCTTTTCATCTTAGCCTGGTATAACTTTAGGCTATGCTGATTTTTACTCGTTTTACCTCAGAAGCACGTCATTTCCGAATTCGTTTGGGCGTTTGCTGTAATCGTTATTCTTGCGTCCGTCCTGGTGAAGATCTCATGTTTTCACTCTCTATGGATCCTCTTGGGGTATTTTTTAATGATCGATCTGTAGCATGTTCGGAGCTCTCTATTTTTTTTTTTAGAAATGAGAATTGTCTCTTGCCATATTTCCGAGTTGTCAAATGTCTTTCCAGTAGTCACCGAATCTTTCGTCAGTCGTCACATCAGTCTATTCCTGGCAGCCACTGTTCGACACAAATTATAAAAACTTCACCATACGCCTTCATAATTATACTTGTACTATTAGTAGGAGGAGGAAGAGGAAAATAAAGTAGAATAAAAAAGAAAAGCAGATAAAGATATGCAGTCATAGGAGGGAAGAAAAAAGCGCGCGCATAGAATATTTGAGGACATTTGCCTGTAATTATTAAATAATTAATACGTTGTATTCTCATCAGAGTCTCAATAGCAAATTATCGAACATGATGTAACTGTTGCAATATATGCAAAACGCACATTTTTGGAAAAGTCACCGGACCGTTTGTGCACAAAATTCAGAAAGCCTTGGAAGCCTCCAGTGAGAATGTGTCGACTGTAGCAGGGCGCCAAATGCATTCACAGCGTTCAAACTGTATCAGCCGGAGAAATGATATATTGTTATATGTAGATCGTTATGTCCTCCGTGTTATGCAGACCAAGTTACTCGCTTCTATGATGGCTTTAGGTGTTGTGAGGAGCAAAGGAAACGTCATGCCACTGCACTTCGGGTCTTCGTTGAATACTGCTAGTTATACAGAGGAGTTGGGTACAGCTATGAAGACCTGGATGAACTTTGTATGCGATGGAAGGTCGAATGGAATTAAGATGAAGATATGCTAGACCAAAATTAGTCAGTGTGATTATTTCACTTAATATGAAAATCAAAGATGACAGAATAGGTGTTCTGTAACAAAGGACAAGTAAACGTCCATTCATTCTACAGTAGAATGATTTTGGACTTTATCAAGAAAAGTAAAAACATGAGTGGGATTTATAATTCTGAACAAAACTGGTGTATGCCATTTAGTTTCTTTTCATTATCGTTCTATATAACTTAAGTATGTTATAATATCACTACAAAAACGTAATTTTATTTCGGCACTTCTTGCATCTTATTAAGTGACGGTGCTGATTGCGAGTGATCTCGCAATCACCACAATCACAAGAAGTGTTGAAACAAAATTGCTACTTTTGTGGTGATTTTGTAATGACATACTTATGTCATAAATTTTAAATAAATATTATCTGCTCTACTTGGTATTGAGCACTTTTTAAAAGAATAGTGTTTTCTGGATACGAAATTTTATTTATTCCATATATATATATATATATATATATATATATATATATATATATATATATATATAAGAATAAATCTAAGAGCCAACAGACCTACCTAGGTTTCACCTAACGGCTCGTCAGGGCAAGCCGACTTGCCCTGACGAGCCGTTAGGTGAAACCTCTGTAGGTCTGTTGGCTCTTACTTAGATTTATTCTTATTTGTTACTCTACTATTGTATTGAGCGCTTTAGTGTTAGGGTTCCCGTCTAGGGGTATTTTTCTTTCCTACGAGTATTTTGACGTATGTTCAAGTACTTGGTTTTTTTTTTATTTTCCCTTTTTTTCCCCTCCGCGTTTATTCTTAGTGGGTTTTTCGAGACGGACTGAAATATATTATAACAATTATTAATATTATCATTATTATTGTTATATATATATATATATATATATATATATATATATATATATATATATATATCCTACTACTCTAAAATTACTTTGTACTCTAGATATGCTCTTTAACAAGGTATGAACATGCGTCTTTCTTTATAGGAGAAACCACCGCCCAATCCTAAGCCTTCAGCGGGAATGTGTCGTCTGTAGCGGGGCGCAAAATTAGGTAGAATGAAAAAGAAAAGCCGAAAAAGATATAGAGGCATAGGAGGGAAGAAAAAATGCACGCGCATAGGGTATTTGAGGACGTTTTCCTGTAGTTATTTGATAATTAATGCGTTTTATTCTCATACAACGCATTAATTATCACATAACTACAGGCAAATGTTCTCAAATACCGTATGCGCGTGCATTTTACTTTCCTTCAGAAAATTAGGTAGAATGAAAAAGTAGCAGAGAAAGATACGGAGGCATAGGAGAACACAAAGAGTAAAACAGCCCAGCACTGTTCAGTTACCCATTTCATACTCTGTCTCTCTAAGTTTTACGAGGGCTCAAGCTGGTAAACTTAAGTCATAATGTAAAAAAAATACGGCGTCTACTTAAACATGGAGATCCACAAAATAAGGTTTGATAATGTTGATTCCTTCGTAAAAAATATACAATATATTCATGTAAACATAACTGCAATAATGTTTCATAAATGACGCTTTAATATTATGGAGGAAAAGATAATTGCAATAGGCAGCAATAATTATTTTACAAATGGATCTTTTGATGGATGTATGAAAACAAACAGGAAAGTTTACCTTATATTCTTTTCCCAAAAGATTATTCAAAATAAACAGAAGCGAATAATCGCAAAATTATACTTCTAATAGAAAACTTTAATTTAAAGGATATTGAATCATTTTATAAATCTGAATTTGTTTAACAACACAGTATAATTCGACTGTTGAATAGATTAATAATGAAAGGAAAATCCAGTTTATTGACATGGATAGAGAGAGGTTTCACTTGTTTTATACTATAGAGATTTTTATTTTCATTTAATGCTTGAAAAAATGAAAAGGTCTTGAAATGTTGCTTTAGAAAAATAAGTATAAGAAAAACCCCAAACTAAGCAAACATTCCCACTCTTTCTGTAAAGAAATTCAGAGTTCTTGTTAAATTGATTGCAGAAAGCCTACCTATTAAATCTAAACAAACTTTTATTTTATCTGAAGTGAAAAAGAGTTTGATAATACCCATTTCTTAGTGCACCATAGCGTGAGAAAATAGTTAACGAGGTTTGTCAAGATGACCATTTTTAGTGAGTAGCGAGTTCGATCCCCACTAGGTACCCCATTCAAAATTCGATATTCTATGTCCTTTCTAAGCTCTACAACTTCTGCCTATCTGCTTCCTGCTTTTCTGCCTGTTGGAAGTCTTCTTCTGTAGTTCCTATATTTAAGAATACTGGAGAACCCTTGGATCCCGCAAGTTACCGCCCTATCAGCCTTCTTTTGGCAAAGTGTTTGAAGCTATTCTCAACGCTGAGGTGGTTCAGCATCTCACAGCCCACAGGCTCCCCTCGTACAAACAGTATGGTTCCCGCTTAACCAGGTCTATTGCTGATATGCTAACGACCATCACCGAGTATATATACCAGGCTCTCAACAAGAATGGCAAAGCCCGAACCGCTGCCTTGGATTTCTCCAAAGCGTTCGACAGAGTCTGGCATGCTGGCCTTCTACGCAAACTGCGGAGCTAGGATATAACTGGACATTTGTTTGACCTAATCCTGTCTTTCCTCTCTAACCGCACATTGAAGGTGGTATTAAACGGACATGCCTCCCAGAACTACCATACGAACGCAGGTGTCCCTCAAGGCTCTATCCTAGGTCCTACGCTCTTTCTGATCTACATTAATGATCTTCCCGATGCCATAAGATTCTAAGTAGGCATGTACGCCGATGACACCACAGTTTACTCTCGCCTCGATCAAAACTCTGGTGTGGGCAACAAAGCGAACCTCGCTGCCGAGCTTGAGAAGGACCTCCAATCTGTAGTGGACTAGGGTAAGAAATGGCTCGCAAATTTTAATGCTTGCAAAACGAAGCTGCTATCAATTAACCATCATAGAAAATTGCATCTATCTCCCATTAGCATGGAACATGCTTGCCTCCCAGAGAGTAAAACACTACGCCTCCTTGGCCTCACACTCTCAGCGGACCTCAAGTGGAATGACTATATCGAATCCATTGCTAAATATGCTGCTATGAAAGTCGGTTCTCTGTACAGGGCCCGTAAGTTTTTCCCGTCTGAATCTATCCTGCACATATATAAATCTACCATCCGCCCGTGTATTGAATACTGCTGCCACATCTGGTCGCGTGACCCTGCTATTCTCCTCGGGGTTCTTGACAAAATACAACGGAGAATCTGTATGGTGATCGATATCGACGGGGGACCGGCTGCAGTCACTCTCTCACCTGCGTGACGTGGCTTCCCTGTGCCTCTTCTATAAGTACTTTCACGGCTTCTGCTCCGATTAGCTTAGATTACAGGTGCCCCCTAGATACGAATTTGCACGAGATACTAGATTAGCAACTACGTCCACCCTTTTACAGTGAAACCGATAAAATGTGACCGCAATTTCTACTCCAACAGTTTTTTTCCGCACTTTCCGCCTGTGGAATTCCTTCCACATACTTGCTCCCCCGACAGCTACAATCACCAGGAGTTTAAATGTAAGGTCAATAGACACCTCCTAACACACTAAACACACTAACTCACATCCATTCTCTCAAACACTCTTCCTATCTACCTAAACCTCATCCTCGGTATCCTTACCCGTCTATCACCTTCCTTCTGACGTTTCCTATATCTAACCACTCTTTCTCATCACTTTCCCCTATGTAACCCCCTGCGAAATAGTGGCAGTAAAATGCCTTGCTTGGGGTGAAATGATTAAAACAAAGAAGAAAGATATCTCTCAAAAAGATTGACAGATCGGAAAATCTAACCAAACATATGTAGTGATTAACTAAGTTCAATTTAGATGGCCGAAAGTATAAATCACCCAGTGAGGATCGAATTCACTACTTAATCGTAATTAATCCAATGAGACAAGTTTGCTAGCCATTACATCTTATCGAAGAGCCCACCGAACAGATATAGATAAATTCTTTAAATTCTCTCTGAACTAATAGAATACGTGACTATTATCGGCTCTCATGCAAATAGGAATTTCGTACTTGTAAAATCTACAGGATTCGTCTGATATTAAAAAGAAGAATTTCTCCCCACCTAAAAATTCCAAAATTATCTGACAGTCCTTATTTATCATCTAGCTTTCTGGATCACTGTTGACGGTTCTTCGAAACTTACCAAATTGTTTTCGGCAGAGCGGGGGTGTTAATCAAGGAAGCGGCGACAGACATGTCCGGCCGCCATTAATGCCGGCGCCTTTTAAGAGCCAGTTAATAAGTGAATGTGTCGATGATGATAATTGTATTGGGCGGGTGACTAATTAATTTAATATTTCTAGACAATAAACCGCGAGAACTTTGTGTGGTCGATGATATTTTATACATTTATCTGCGTTAGATTGATATCTGTATGTGTGCAGGAGATGTAAAAACTCTGTTTGAATGTATATTTAAGGCCAAAGGTATATATATATATATAGAGAGAGAGAGAGAGAGAGAGAAAGTCAAAGTCATCTGTTAAATATATAACTGTTCAATGACCGACTGACAACCTCAGTCTGGTAGAATCTTTCTTTTTCCAAATTCTATTCTGATTTCAAACTTTAATCATAATTAAAAGAAAGGAAAACAATTAAAACAAGGAAAAAAATTTACTCAAAAGGAGCGGTAACCGGGAAAAATGTGGCGACTAAAATTATTTTATGTACTGTTCCTCTGCAGAACATTAACGATAATGACAACTAAGTAACTTTCAAATTTTTACCAGGATTTTTTCCACTATGTTACAATTCATTCACGCAAACTTGTTAAAATAACCGCTCACTATTGTTCCTTGTTTATATTGCCTTCAAAATGTCTTGTGAGAGTTAAATTCTCCAGATCAGCTTTTTATCCAAGTGTTTCAGAAATTGCAACAATCTTCAGAAATTGTATCAATCTTCTTCATTGCTCAACTTTTCTGTCCATGATATTCTCACTATCCATAGGTAGATCCACCTCTCTGTTACTTCAATTTTTTTATATTTTCTACACCAGAGATTAGAATTTTTTCTTTGCTTATAATTCGCTTAGTTTTGGAAAAAACATGTTCTTCTATTTTGATTAAACTTTCGAATATCTATGCCGTATTTTCTGACATCTGTTACTACACGAAACAGTTATCTATACTATTTATATTGTTCGGGGTTTTGTCATATTTATTGTCATATTCACAACGTTTCGGTCGTTGCATTCTCCAGCCTTCTTCAAGTGATATTCAAAAGAGTTTAAAGAGTTGTGAGGAGTTCAATAACCGGAAAAAAATTCGGATAGTTGCGTTACTAAAAGGGATTAACTGAAAATTGAGATATCCAGAGAAGACATGGCATCTGAAACTAGAACAATCTAACCCTAATTAAAGAATTCGGTTCGAAATTTCAACGTATATCATCTGAAGAAGGCCGGAATGTACAACGGCTGAAACGTCTTTAATATTTATGTAAAAATGAGTACAACAGTTCCAGTAGTTTCAATAGTTACAATACCGCATCTTATAAATATAGAGAAACGAAACATGCTGTATTTCTGTATATGTGTTATTTTAAAGCCTCTAATACGTACTTCAGATCTTTGTCATTTCTGCTGATAAACATACATTGTGTTCTTACAGTTAATAGACATTTTCCCCGCTCACTTTACTATTTTATCTAAGAGTCCCTTCAGTTTTACTTGTGAGTGTTATTAACACTGCCATCCGTGTATCTTAAGTTTATATCCGACAGCAATAAATTCAGTCTGTTATTCTAGTCTTCTTAGGGATATCTAGGTCCCACCCTTTTACAGTGAAACAGATAAGATGTAACCGTAATTTCTACTCCAACAGCTTCTTTTCCCGCACTTTCCGCCTGTGGAATTCCTTCCACATACTTGCTCCCCCGACAGCTACAATCTCCAGGAGTTTAAATGTAAGGTCAATAGACACCTCCTAACACACTAACTCACATCCATTCTCTCAAACACTCTTCCTATCTACCTAAACCTCATCCTCGGTATCCTTACCCGTCTATCACCCTTCTTCTGACGTTTCCTATATCTAACCACTCTTTCTCATCACTTTCCCCTATGTAACCCCCTGCGAAATAGTGGCAGTAAAATGCCTTGCTTGGGGTGAAATGATTAAAACAAAGAAGAAAGATATCTCTCAAAAAGATTGACAGATCGGAAAATCTAACCAAACATATGTAGTGATTAACTAAGTTCAATTTAGATGGCCGAAAGTATAAATCACCCAGTGAGGATCACACAAACTTGCATCTATTCTCCCAACACTCTCACCATCTACCTAACCCTCATTTTCGGTATCCTTACCCGTATATCACCCTCCTTCTGACGTTTCCTATATCTAACCATCCTTTCTCATCAATTTTCCCCTATGTAACCCCCTGCGCAATAGTGGCAGTGGAATGCCTTGCTCGGGGTGAAACGATTATAAAAAAATATTATAAATGAATAGCGTTGACATAGAAACTGCACAAAGTTTATTTTTATGGACACATCGTTTATATTTACATTCCCTATATTCACGATATTTAAACGCATGTGTGTGCCTTATTCTAACCAATTACAGTCTTTTATACCCTAATACTTTCAGCGAAATGGGAATCATGAAGCTTTTAGCTAAAAATACAAAATTTTATGCTTAATAGCATGGTTTACCCTGCCCTCAGAAATATTGTCATTGGTTAATGAAGACAAGAACTAAAGCTCAGTAGGTAGTGTAGCTTTCAATTTAGTGAACAACAATAAAAAGAAAAAGAAACAACCTAAACATTGCAGGTATTTTTTTATTTATTTCTGTATTTAATCGTTTTTATCTGCTGCTTTCCATGTTACTCATATTTTATCTGCAAAATACTAAAGGGTTAATTGTTGCATATATTTCTATACTCGGTATTCTTTGGTTATACCAAGTAGCTAACCAATAACTCCTGTTTACTGTGTGTTACTCTGAAACGATTTCCGTCTTTCACTTTTGTTCACGTTTTCGAATTCCACTTACAGAACGAGAATTGGTATTAATTAGATACATTAAACATGTTATCGACGCTAACATAAACCATCATTTTTACTACGGTTTTTCTTTCTATTCCACGAGAATTTCTAAATGCCTACAAATGGAATGATTACAATGAAAGCTTGGATATATTTGTTTGATCAGTTTTAAATTCGGTTTAATGTTATGTCCATTCTGGATGTAGGTGAGCAGGTTTTTTAGAGAAAAAAATTTAATCATGAATTGACACGACTTCTTGAGCGATATCGTTTAGAAATGTCCTCTTTCCTTCTTCATGGTTCTGAATTCAGAATCATCTTTCTCCCGGACTTATTACCACGCACATGATATATATAGATACGCAGATATTTTTTATATATATAGATACACACACACATCATATATATATATATATATATATATATATATATATATATATCATCATATACATATATGCACACACATCAGATATATATATACACACATACATCATCATATTCATATATACACGCATCAGATATATATATACACACATACATTATCATATACATATACACACACGTCGTATATATATACACACATCATACACGCATACACACACACACACGCACACACTAATATATATCATACCATAGGTGGTACAAACCCAGCATAGCAGTGGTATATAATCCATGATTAGTTTCGTAAATTATTTAGGAGGATCCTAGTAATAGCGTTAAAATATTAAAACTGATCCAATAGAGAGCTCAATGTATTAATAAATTAATTTAATTTACAGAGCGGATATTTATTTATTTATTTATCTGTAAATTCAGATAAAATTTAAAGGGGAAATAGTCATTGTCAACATGTCATTTTAAGACATGCATTGTCAACCCCGGTTAAACAAGGAATTAGGAAAAAATTCTAATGCCGGAGGCTTGGTCTAGTAAAGGAAAGTGTTGGGGGATGTTGGCTTAAGGTTAATAATAGGGCTCAGCTAGCGGAATCTTAGTAGTAGTTTCTTCTATGGTAGTGGGAGGTATGTGGCTTGACCATTGGGTCAGTAGTGGTAGGTGGGGGTAGAAGGGTAACTGCTTAACTAAATTTAAAAAACATTATTGTGACTAACTGGAAGACTAAAATATTTATTGCAATTTATATTTATTTCTATGACGACACATACTAATAATCTATATATATATATAGAGAGATGCGGTTGTGATGACTATATATATATATATATATATATATATATATATAGTCATCCGCAGACAGATCTGTTTCGCTGTACGGTTAGATCTGTTTCAGTACGGTTAGACTCCGATTGCTTTTAACCCAGGATTGAAACCCGACCGAATTGGCGTCAGTCGGCGATTCTGCCTCTGAGCTATGGGCGCTCGGTATATATATATATATATATATATATATATATATGTGAGTGTGTGTGTGTGTGTGTGTATGTATATATATATAATGTGCGTATATAGATATGATGTGTGTACATATATATATATATATATATATATATATATATATGATATATGTATCACAAAGAAAATTCTCCATTATATATATATATATATATATATATATATATATATATATATATGTATCACATACGAAATTCTCCACTTATGCTAGTTTACTATTAATCTTGAACTTTTAAAACTTATAAATGTCAATTTCATGACGACTAGAATGTGGCGTTAGTACGCACACGCATGAAAATATAATATGAATTGATTTCTTCAGATTAGTGCTACTTTCTTGTGGCTATATACTTAAGTAATTATATTGAAAACTACTGCTTTCTATAAAATCTTAGCCAAAAAGCACAAGCTAGTCTATTCATTAAACGCACAGTTGCCCGAAACAAATCAGTCTATTCTTGTCGGCTCGGACGTCGAAGTGGGACAAAACAAAATTGAGCTGATCTATTCACTACTAGGGTTTCCTTTTTGACAAATACATTCTAATCTCTCAGTTCCAATTGGCTTCAAATCTCGAGATCGGATCACAGCTGTCAGCAGTAAAATGATTCTTTTTCTATTCAGCCTGGGGTAGGAAGTCGTAAAATAAATTAATAAGAAAAATAAATGATTTCTCAAGAAAGCGTGTAAGCTTTTGTGAATAAGTCTGTCAATAGGCGAATAAATTTATCTGCGTGGGAGAACTTATATATTGTGTTGTCAGAAAAGTTAATGTCGATTTAAGGGAAATTAAAATATAAAACAAAATTATGCCATTAAATATTTAACTAAACATGAACCATCTTGTTGCACAACTTTTTTTTTTTTCATTTTTTCCTTCTACTTAAAAATTCCGTCTTCTACTTAAAGATTTGGTTTTCATAAAATTTCGGTGGTTTCTTGGTAAAAAGCACATTAAGGTGGGTTTTTATGTCATCCAAAAAATTAACTTTTTTGCCATTGAGATTGTTTTTCAAGGATCTGAATAAATGAAAATCCGAAGGAGCAATGTTTGGTGAACATGGCGAGTGAGGTAACACATCCCAGCCAAGCTGTAACAATTTTTGCTAGAACGTCAAATAAACGTGAGATCTGGCATTATCCCAAAGACAAACAATACATTTCCTGTTCGCAAATTCTGAAGGTACTTCTTGAATTCCTGCCCTAAATCCGTCCATTTGCGATCAGTACTTTCAGAATCAGTTGACTGGTTACTGGGCAGAAACTCATGGTAGAGGATTCCATTCCAATCCCAACAGATGCACACCATGACTTTCTTAGAGTGAAAGCTTGCTTTTAGAGTGGTTAAAGTTGGCTCATATCGCTTACCCCCGAATCTTCTATCGTTGAACATTATTGTAAACCAGCTATTTCTCATCATCCGTCACAATTCGCTTAAAAAATGTGCATTTTTATTACGATTATACAGCAAATCACAGATAGAAATGCAATCCAAAAGATTCTTTTCAGTCAGATCATGTTACCCAAACATTATTTGAGTACCCAAGGCTTACTAAATGCTCATTGATGTAGAATTTTGATAAATTTAGCGTTTCTGCGAATTTTTCCCTTGTGTAATGCTGGTTATTCTCAATCAATGTCTTGATTTTGCCGTCATTTGATCTGGAGTGAGGTGTCTGCCTGTGCATTTATCATCAATAAGGTGACAATCACAAACTCTAAATTCAGCGAATAACTTCCGTATAGTTGTCAGCCACAGCACATTAACCGTACTTTATCACATCTTTTTTTTTTTTTTTGCTTGAGAGGCATTTTTGCTTTTACGTCAAGTGTCTAAAATGTTTGTTCTTATTTATTTATAAGAAAACCCTTTTTGTAGGGCTGACTAGAACGTATATTGTCACATATATTGGTGTCGTTACTGCTAAAATGTGCTCCCCAGTAGAATTAGAACCTACTGAAGTCTCCTCGTTACTGAAAGAGATATTGCTATCTCGTCCGGTGTGTCTTGTTATAGTCGAGCGGTCTAGGACAAGTTGGATCAGACTGCGGTTTTTTCTAGAAAGTGATACATGTTAGAAAGCTCATTTTCTTAATTAAGTTACTCGAATACAAGGCTGATAGATATGGTTCATAGTGATTAAAAACAGAGCATCTACTCAAACAGGTATCCACAAAATAATGTTTGGAGTAGTAAGAAATAACGTTAGAGAAAAGAGCCATTGATATATAAGATAATCAAGAAAGGATCATTGAAATAATGTTTCAGAAATCAGGCTTCAAAATGGAGGAAATTATGCTAGCAATATACAATCATTATAAATTTCTTATGAATTACAAAGAGAAAAGTGAGAAAGAAAGAGGAAGGGAAAGAGACAAAAGGCAGATAAAAAGAGACAGAGAGAGAGAAAAGAGACAGAGAGAGGAAAGTAGAAAAAGAGAGAGTGAGGAAAAAGAGAGAGAGTAAAGAGAGAGAGAACAAAGAAAAAAAGAGAGAGGGAGGAAAAGGTTAAAGAAAGAGTGGAAAGGGATAGAGAAAGAAAAAGTAAAAGATAGAGAAAAAGATAGATATCTGTCTTCCGAGCGACACCAAAGAAGCAATGTGAAATTGAATGCAAATTTACTCTTCCAATCAGTTTATATGGCACATACTTTATTTGTAACTAAGGCTTTCTCAATGTAGTAAACCAGGATGAACCAGCATTTTTCTTTTTGGGTATTGATGAAACGCAAATAGGCCTAAGCAGATAGGTACGCACCGAAAAGAGCAACCATTCTGAAGATGAGAAATCAGAGGAATTTGCAGCGTACCTTCAAGTCTAAACGCCTCTAATGACAATCACCTTATTGAATGACATAAGGTTATAAAGATTTTATGAATAGAGTTAGTAGAAGAATAAGGCCAGATATAAGAGAGGAATACTGTGGGTAGGTTAAGAAATTCCATTTTTATTATCAGCATGCTATCAGAGCGAGCAGTACAAATGTAGAAAGACGTACACCAATGTTTCATTGATTACAAAAAATATTTTAATAGGGCACAAGAGAAGGAACTACTTAAAATATTGATAAAAATAGATCTACTTGTAAAAAATGTCGATGTAATCCGTAACCTCTACTAGAAACAGCCTCATGAAGATAAATAAGAAGTTTAGTGAAGGTACATAAAATAGATGGAAGAGTAAAACAAGGAGGAGTTATTTTTACTATATTCATTCAATCTATGCAGTGAAACTTCTCAAAGGACTAAGAGGGGTAGTATTCATTATTGATGGGTATATCAGCAATATAAGATACATTGATAGACGTAACAAAGAACACTGAAAGAACTCTTAGACAAGGTATTAACAAGAAAGGTCTATTAACTACAAAAAATATAGACTGCATGGGCAGTATTTACATTAATCGAACTATTGTCCTCTTCTTTGTTGACATTTATACGACGATTCTGCCGTTTCACGCACCGGCCTTCTTCAGGTGCTAGGAATTTCGATCCGAACCCTATATTACAATCACTAGGGTATTATCATTTTCATCCCTTGCGTAGTTTTGAAAGTCATGAGTTAGCTCCCTCTAACCCTGTAAGTTAACCCTGGTATTGAACTCACAACTCTTTGGGTCAAGTAGAACTAACCAACGTCTATATCCACTTGGCCATGTATACTTAAGGATAGGAACAACTGAATTTTTGGGACTTATAAACCTAATGGCCAGTAACCCTTTTTTTTACCAGAGAACTTGGTTTGAATTTTAACTCGGCTTTGAGATTTCTCATTCCGAGTAGCAAGTATTATGACATCCGCGTATCTGCATAAGCTGAAAGACAGTGTTATATATATATATATATACATATATATATATATATATATATATATAGTGAGAGAAAGAGAGAGAGAGAGATAATACTTAATAGAAAAATTCATAACTAACTCATGCATAAAAATTGAAAAATACAAATCCATCTTCAAAAACACATGTGAAATGAAAAGATCGAACTAAAACAAGTTTATTTCATCTTGCTGCGTATCAATGACCCACCCAGAGGTGACGTCGGCAGACATTTCTCCCACTCACACATATATACATAGATATAAAAATACAAGCAAAATTATTGCAGCATCTCGCTACATTTCATCGACTTACACGGAAATGATGTATACAAACATTTCTCACACACATATATATGAAGTAACGTTACCGTCCAACTTACACCGAGATAGACACGCTTTTCTTCACAAACACACATACAGTATTAAACACTTTACTGCCAAAAAAAGTCCTCATTCACATATTTAAAAATCATCTATTGATTTAATGCACGTGACACATATCTGACCAATAAGAACTAACCAAATTCATAGCATACCAGTATTCTGTGTCTGTCTGTCTTTTCGATTTCTCGCAATCTTTAACAAAGCTTAAATAAATTAGATTGAGCTACGTTTTCTATTTGTACTTCATCTTATAGGATTTCAATCTATATATTCAACTCACTCTTTCTCTCACTCTTTATATATATATATATATATATATATATATATATATATATATATATTCTCAACATCCTTCTGTAAAACTACAATGCTATTAGCTCAGCCTATGAGGAAATTGTACAGACACATTTTTTCGTAATGCTATTTTGAGGATAATTTCCTTTCTTCAAAATTGTTTTAATCATTTTGAAAAATCTTTTTGAGGCAATCAGGGATACAACACTAACGACTCGTGTATCTTCTGTAATTTCTTTTTTCCCATTTTTTATTGTGGTAACTGTATTAATATCATGGAACTATTTTCCTACATGCAATTTACATCTAACCTCTTGGCGTAGGAATTGACAAGTAACGTTTCACTTCACGCCTAGCATGCCTTAGAACAATACGTATATCCTCTTTATGTAAATATATGTCAAATAAATCTCAATTCATATAACGATGTCTCTGTTTCATTTTACCACGCCTTAACACATCAACATCTTTACATGATGGCAGCTTGAGATGTAAAAACAATGAAACGACATTAGATAATTTTTTCTGCAACGAAAAAAAAAACGTCAACTTCCATTATTTGCAATAACAGGCAAAAAAAAACTTCGAACAGGAACCGAAGAAACCAACAACAAAATACCGCACTGGAAATAACAACCAAGCAATGGAAAAAAGTTGTCTTTAACAGAATACCCAAACATTGCTAAGGTATTTAATTCAACCCTTTTTTTTAACTCTCCACGTGTGATCTTTTTGTACTCGATTGACCGCCATCTTGAATCTGCTACTACCACCCTCTTTTCGAAACAACCTAACTCGCAACGTGTTTACTGTCTATCTACGATGTTTTGTAACGATATTCCTTTAATGGATTGGGAAACTCGAAACTTTTAAACTATTCAAACAACGTTTGGAACTGTATTTTATTTTTAACAAAATAAAAACAGAACAGCAAGTAAACTACATTTTATTGCAAATCGGTAATGAACGACTGAAAAGGTTTAACACGTGGTCGTTGACGGAGGAGGAAAAACATCCTCCTGAAATTATTTTTAATAGATTCATATAGCAGCTAGAACCAAAAGAAAATTTCAGAGTCAATCGTTTAAAACTAATGTCGTACAAACAGAAACAAGAAGAGTCGTTAGATGATTTTGTATATAGATGTAGACGACTCACACAGAGACGTTCGTTATCTGAATCCGAACAACAAGAGCACGCCAATTCCAGATCTTCAAAAAGAGTTATTAAGAAAAGACGATACGCTAACACTGGAAGAAACTGTGCGTATTGGCAAAAACATATGAAGCTTCTAACTGACACCTAAAACAACTTCGGGTCATGCTGAACAATAACGAGGATAAAAGCACTACTATTGAAGCTATAAGAACGCCAAAATCAAGCTACTGCCTCAATTGTGGTAGAAACCATGAATTTCGCAGTGAAGCCTGCCCAGCATTTGGATCAAAATGCAACCCATGTGGTAGAGCTAACCACTGGGCAACAGTTTGTTTATCAAACAAGCCAAGACAGAGATCGAGGTCACAAAACAGAGACCATAGAAAATCGAAATCCGAGCATTACCCACAACATCGAAGAAACCAGTCCAAGAAAAGGTAATCCATCCAAACTGATGCAGTATTCAACACCCAAGGATTAGAGGAACAACTCGAAAACATAACATTCAATAGCATCAAAGCATTCTCTATCACTCAGAGAGATGCAGCTTTTGTTCACGTAAACATCAAATTGCCAAACAGAAGTGGAGTCCACGGGCTGCGACTGAAAATCGACACAGGAGCCCAAGGAAACACACTACCAGTCTCTACATTTCGTAGAATGTTCCCAGAGAAACTAGATGTGGATGGTTTCCCTAACAACAAAGAAATCCAAACAAGGGACAAGAAACCGGTAACATACAACGGCACCCCAGTAAAATGTTATGGTAGCATTAATATACCATGTAAATACAACAAATCAGACTGGCATAACAGCACTTTCTACATTGTACAAGGACCAGAAATTCTAGGACTACCCTCACTAAAACAGCTGAAAATAATTACGCTTCACTGCACAGTCAAAAAAGATGCACACCAAACTCCTGCAGTAAGACCAATCAATGCAACCAAAGACCTGATGCAGATGTATTCAGACCGGTTTGATAAAATTGGCTCCATGCCAGGGTCTGTGAGACTATCGGTCAACAAAAGCATACAGCCCCATATTGATGCACCTAGAAAAACCCCAATTGCTCTAAAAGACAGCATAAAAAATGAACTTGACAACATGGTCAAAAGCAATATTATCAGGAGGGTGACAGAACCAACAGGCTGAGTTTCAAGTTTAGCATACTCACATAAAAAAAATGGGAGTCTAAGAACACAGCGCACAAAAGACCACACCATGCAACTCCTATAGTAGAAGAACTAACACACCATTTTGCAGGTGCCAAGCTACTTTCTAAACTTGATGCTAAAGCTGGTTATTGGTCTATATACCTGGATAGCAAATCCCAACTTCTAACAACATTCCAATCTCGCTATGGCAGGTACTGTTTTTAGAGACTCCCATTTGGATTGAGTGTATCACAAGATATTTTTCAAATGAAGATAGACCAGATACTTGAACAAGTTGGTGGCACAATAGGAATCACTGACAATGCTGTTGTCTATAGCAAAACATAAGAAGAACACGACAAGATTCTACACAAGCTCATGCAAGTAGCTGCTGATAATGGTCTCGTGTTTAATTCAACAAAATGCAAAATATATTCAAAAAGCATATCTTTCTTCGGGATGATCTATAGTGAAAATGGTGTCATCCCAGACCCAGGAAAGCTCAAGGACCTACAAAACATATCTTACCCAACTTGTAAGAAAGAGCTACAAGAATTCTTAGGTCTTATCATATACACCGTTCATTCCTAATGACACATGCACTAAAAGTACTCACCGACCATAAGCCACTCACCGACCATAAGCCACTCATCATGATACTACAGAAGCCACTGACTAGTGCACCTCCTAGACTACAATGAATGATAATCAAGTTACAGGCATACCAGATGCAAATAGAGTACATACCATGACAGGAAATGACTCTGGCTGATATTCTAAGCCGTCTCCCCAGCACTGAAAACATCGATACGATTGGCCTAGATGTTCGAGTCGACTTGGTGAGATTCAGGAGTGAGCGCCTGAATGAGAAAGGAAACTAAGGCTGATCCAATACTTGATCAACTACAAGAAATCATAACAGGATGGCCAGACTCAATTAAGGAGCTACCGCCAGTAATACAGTCATACTGGCCATATAGAGATGAACTATCTGTCAACGATGGTATCATCAAGAAAGGGTAAAGGATTATCATCCCTGAAACCCAACAGAAAATCATCTTGGATCAGCTGCATTACAACCATCAAGGTATTGAAAAAACACGTCTTCAAGCCAGAGATGCTGTATACTGGGAGCGGATTAATGCTGATATTGAGAACATGATCAAGAAATGCTCAATATGCCAGGAAAATCTCCCAGCACAACCAAAGGAAACTTTACAGCCACATGACATCCCCAACAGAGCATGGGAAGTTGTCGGATTTGATTTGTCCCACTGCAATGATCAGTAATATCTAATAGTTGCTGATTACTACAGAACATTTCTAATTATACGGAAAATGACTGGCCTGACTACAAGCAATATGGTCATCTCAGCAATGAAGCAGACATTCTCCGAACATGGAATTCCCACTAGAGTTGTTAGTGACAATGGGCCAAAATATTCCAGTGAAGCATTCAAAGAATTTGCCAAACAATGGAAATTCGATCACATAACATCATCACCAAAGTTCCCAAAATCGAATGGTTTTATTGAATGACAAATTCAAACAGTCAAAAGAACATTAATTAAGGCAAAGCAAGCAGGAAGAGATCCTAACTTAGCAATGTTATGTCTACGAACAACACCAATCAACCACAACCTTCTAAGTCCAGCTGAACTCTTAAACAATTGCATTATGAGATCGAACATAGCTACGAAAGTTCCAAACTTAAGAATCCCAACCCTGACCATATCCATGAACAACTGAAACACAGGCAGGATATGCAGAAAGTGTATCATGATAGAACAGCTCATGATTTACTAGCATTTGTCCCTGGACAAGATATACGTATACTGGATAACCAAACGGGGAAATGGAAACCAGCAACGGTTCTGAGTAAATGTGCAGAACCAAGATCGTACATCCTTCAACTGCCAGATGGATCTACAAAAAGACGCAACAGAGTCCAGATAAGAACAGCAGGAACATCCACCCATAAACAAGTTCATTTTAATGATCACATCACCTCATCACAAACTGGACACACAAGCAACATCTCACACCAAGTAACCCCAAAACAACCAACATACAACACAACAAGAAGTGGCCGCGAAATACATTGACCAGAAAGATACAAACAACAAATGTACTACCGCACATAACAAATATCTGAACTATGTCTTTCTTTTCTATCTGGTAAGGGGGGTGTAGTAATATCATGGAACTATTTTCCTACATGCAATTTACATCTAAACCCTTGGCGTAGGAATTGACAAGTAACATTTCACTTCACGCCTAGCATGCCTTAGAACAATACGTATATCCTCTTTATGTAAATATATGTCAAATAAATCTCAATTCATATAACGATGTCTCTGTTGCATTTTACCACGCCTTAACACATCAACATCTTTACAGTAATATCTAAATATTTGTTTTGGTCCCGTTTTACCCTCTGTTTGGTTTTAATATTGAATTTTTATCTAACAACTTTGCTTTTTCTCTCTTTACTATGGCTGATCGGTTGTCTTCTGGTTTGCACTGAAATATCTGTTTAGAACTTCCAAAGAATTGTATGCTTTTTATTTTTCATTAGTTTTTTTTTTACTGATGGTCAAATAGTTTGCATAGTTCCAAAAAGAATACGCTTCCTAACCTGTCATGCCGATTTTTAGACTGAGTGAGCCAACTTCTGATTTACATTCATCTCAATTTCTGTACACAGCATTCTTATTCACGATTCGTTTCATTTTACTACTAATATTATTGCTTCGACATTTTCCGTTTGTTTATAGAATGTTCCTGTCGCTATGACTTGATTCCCAATATTCAAGTACATTTCCAGACCTAATTTGAAGATTTCAGTCCAAATCACTTGATATAAAGTAAATAATACATATTAAACTAAAAATATTCCATTTTCAACATTATTGGAAATATGTGTACACACACACATATAATACGAATATTCTAGGCTTTACACGTATACTTATATACTTACAATTGGAGGGTAAGATTCTGCTGCCTCGTCTAACACATTAACTTATCCTAAGAGCTCAAATTTTACTTTTTTATTATTATCCGGGTTCGATCTCCAAACAGAAGTGGTGGAAACAACTAAATTTCCAGATAGACAGACAGACAGACAGACAAGCAGACAACAGACAAATAGATATACGTTTCATGTTTCTGAGGATTTATGATTTTAAATCATCTAATTTTCCAGGGATAACGATCATATTTAAAGCCGATCCAATATATTATGAAATTGGAATTTACAATGTTAGTAGCAAAACACCATTTCAAATATTCTATCATGTAATTCGGTTTCCACAACGCTAGGAAGCTAATAGTACACATTTAAATAGAATTGATCTTAGCACTACGTGAAAATGTTTGATCGTGATTGATAACATTGAAATTATTTGGAAATAACTGCCTTATTTTTAAAATTAAACCATTACAGAGAAAAGTAGTATCAGAATGTAAGAATTGCAAAACAATGCTGTTATCTTGATCCTTTGTGAACAATTCAAACAGAATGAAAACAAAACTACATTTCTATTATAAAATGTTTGCTTGCATAATATAATTTAGTTTTGAAGCTCACGTGAAAGCGTTTTAAAATTCAAAACAGCCATAAAAAATCTTTGACTGCAATGGTATGAATTCAAATTCATAACTTATATTACAAAGCGTTTAATGTTTGAATACATTCTTCTGATAGTTGTGGTCTGAAATTATTTTTTTCCTTTTGCACTTTGAATAAACATATGTGGGTGATATTTATAACGCAAAATAATCATGAATTTTTGAAACTATACAAATATTTTGATGTGCTTAACTGAGCAAGGCATTGATTTCAAATATCAGATTCTGAATAAAAGTATTGGAACTAATTCCGTTATAGCAGTAGTAATATATATAACAGTCTTTATGTTGACTGAATTTCTTAGATGAATCCTTTTCAGTATTTGATGGACATATTTAACTGACTTTTTAAATGCTTTTTATGGCATCTTAATGGTCGTTTTGCATTCTACGACCGCTAAGTAGACAGCATGAATGGGTAATAAAGCTGCATTAGATGTAATTTTAACTCACATATTATATCCGTAGGAGCACATCGGACGTAGTCGATGTGTTTAGTGATTTGGTGACGGTATATTCTGTTATATATATTTCCTTTACTCATCCCTTTATCTATACAATTTTCCTTGGTTTTATTATATAATAATAATAATAATAATAATAATAATAATAATAATAATAATCGTTATCGTATAAATAATACTGTATAAGTTGCCTGAAATTCTAAAATGAAATTAAAAACATAAGAGGCGTTCCTCTTAGAAATTCAAATAACTCAAAATAATACACCGAGGAAAGAATGAGGATACCGAATTAGTTTAAATATTTTGTATATATAATTCTATAAACATTTGCCATGTCGTTGATAAATAGGGCTCAGTAAACATAGGGTTGATAGAGCGTTTGTAGATATAAAAAGTGTGCACATGTAAGTCAAAATTCTAAGTCGAATGGCAGTTTCATACCTCAAGTGATAATCAGTTTGTTATAAGTCCTTTTTGTTGATTGCTTAAGAATTGAAACTCTTGACTAATCAAGTAAATAATGAATTATATATGCATGATAAAATACAGTTTTAAGGTCTGATATATTCATGGGTTAAAGTGCCCGATATCAGGGACAGAGCGTATGTAAATATAAAAATGGACATGGAAGTCAACACCTAAGGCGACAGTCTATTTCATGCTAAATAAAATTGGCAGGCCATGCCTGTTATGCTTTTGCTTTAATATTTATAAATACACTATCCATATAGTCGAGCAAAAACACAACACACATGGCCTGACGACTGCGATTAGCATTAAACGGACTGTCGCCTCTTGATGTTGACTTTAATGACCACATATGTGTGTGCCCCTTTTATCTCTCTCTGTGAAAGTCTGTACACACAGATTATGCTTAAACACGCTACAAACACAATCAATTGATCTATTTTATTTTTTTTACGAGTTATCATCCCTTTGTTGGTTATTTAAAGACGAAACATATTTTGGATTGACAGAAGTTGCTTACAGTACCGGGTATTCCCAAGCAGTTCCCCATCCTAGTATTGCTCGGACTCAACGCTGCTTAATTTCTGTGAGCAAACCCGAAGAGGTATTTTCAGCGTGATTCGATTGTAAGCAACAATCAAAAGTAAAAACGAAACATTCAAAATAATCATCTCAATATATATTTATATTTTCCTTTAATTTCATAATGTGCTTTTTTAAATTTTTTTCTATATTGGCTTATGGATTCTGAAGAAAAATTTTGAAACTGAATACATTATTTTTAATTCAGGTAAGTAAACATTAATAAATATTAGAGAATTAGCAATAATATTTTCTTTCATTTTCATACATTAATACATATATTTAATCATTATCACAGTCGTGTTCTTCGTCCAGCATTAAGACAGAACTAAACATCATCATTCTTCTGGAGGAAATAAAAGCCACTTTAAGAAACAGACAAAATTTTATCGAAAGCTCTAATGAGAAATTCAAGTGACTTTATTAATCTAATACCGGTTTTCAATGAAAATTGGGTATCAAAGGTCTTCTGGGTAAATTGAAGAAACAATGTTGGTTTATAATAGAGAAACAGATCTGATGTCCGATGAAGTATTGAAAATTCTAGAGAAATGAAAATTTAAAAGGTTTTTACTATCAATAAAGATTTCTTTCACTCTCATAGAAAATATGAACGCTCTTCATGTTCATTTTTTCTCATGAAAAAACAAGTAAAAACCACTAAATAAATAGGGAAATAAAACATTCAAGAAAAGAAGGAAAAATGTATAAGATAGAGAATTTCCCATGATAAAATTGTAAATCTTAATGTTATCTCAGTCCTTTTTTGGGGAGGGTTGTTTCTTTTCATATCTTAATTCCGTTTTATATCTGTGACTAATGAATTAGAACACTCTCACTACTGGAGTATGAATACATGTTATATCACACGCTAAAAGTTGCCTCCTTCTACCGAGCACCCATAGCTCAGAGGTAGAATCGCCGACTCCGTCGGGTTTCAGTCCCGGGTAAAACGCAATCGGATGTCTAACCGTACTGATGAGCTGTGATATGTCTGCGGATGACTATATATATATATATATATCCGAGTGAATACAGAAAGAAGAAAGCATTTTTACAACGTCCAAAATATTAATTTAAAACAGTGCTCGATATATAATATATAGAGCTGTGAATATTTATTATAAATTATATATTATAGAAATGGAAAAGCTTTCCATTCCTATACATACCGCCTGATGAGACATTGAAGTTTCAATGTCGAAACAATTGTACCATTTGTAGTGGATATATATATATAAAAAGAATTATGTACATGTTCTCAAATATAATTTATAATATATATATATATATATATATATAATGGGTGTGTGTGTGTGTGTGTGTGTGTGTGTGTGTGTGTGTGTGTGTGTGTGTCTATCAGTTCCGAAGTTAGCATTTATGCAGATGACACCAGTAGTTACTCTCGTCACAATAAATAATCTGACAAGGTTGACAAAGTAAACCTAGCTGCTGCTTTTGAGAGGGATTTCCAATCCGTGATCAAATAGGATAGAACATTTTAATGCCTCCAAAACGTAACTTTAACCATCATCGAGAAACTTTTCTATCTACCATCAGAATAAATTACGCTGGTCTACTACAGAGCAAAATACAGCTGCACCTCCGTGGCTGCACACTCACAACCGAACTAAAGTAGAATATCGAAGTTTTCGCTGTATCTACTACTAGGAATGTTGGTTCTCTGTGTCCGACCAGAAAGTTCTTTTCAGAATCCATCTTGCCCATTTATACATCTACCATTCGTCCGTGTATTGAACACTATCGGCATATCTGGTCGAGTGCTCTTGGTATTCACCTTGATGTTCTCAACAAAATTCAAAGAAAGAGCTCCAATGTAATTAACTCTGACTTGGCAACCCACTTACAGTCACTTTCTCATCGATATGATGTGACTTCCCTCTATTTTTTTCTACACATATTTCCATGGCAACTGTTCTGACCATCTTTCTTCTCTGGTGCCAGCCCATTTTAATTTCTGTGTACTACTAGATCGCCATCAATGTCCCACCCTGTTACCATTGAAATAGCTAAATGTAACCAACTCTTCTATTATAACAGTTTCTTTTCTCGCACTTCCAGTCTGTGGAACTTCCTTCCGTTTACTTTCTTCTCTGATAACTGTAATCTGCAGAAGTTTAAGTGCAACATCAACTTTATCTTCTTTCTCCTTGATTCTCATCCATCTTTTATCTTTTCTTCAACACCCCTGTACCTTTTTTCTCTCACTGTAACCGCCTGCGCACTAGTCATAGTCCTGCCTTACTTGGGTAAAATTATATATATGTATATATATATATATATATGTATATATCCGCTTGATGATTGCTATTGAATAAATCTATAAGTAAAATATTTTGTATTTCATTATTAAAATCATTATTATATCTTATAGTTAGGGATTGTCAGACTTTGGCATTGAGACCTCGGATTATTTTATACTTTTAAGCTTTTATTATTACCACATTTATATATATATATATATATATATATATATATAGAGAGAGAGAGAGAGAGAGAGAGAGAGAGATAGATAGATAGATAGATAGATAGATAGATAGATAGATAGATAGATGAAAGTAAATTAACCTAGTGAGCCAACAAACCTACCAAGGTTTCACCTAAACGGATCTTCAGGGAAAGTAGGCCAACATTCCATGAAGATCCGTTTAGGTGAAACCTTGAGAAAATATATAATATTTTGGCTGTCACCTGAAGAAGGCTGAGGTGTGAGGTGTACAATGACCGAAACGTCGTGAATGTGATAGTAAAGATGATGAGCATTGGTTCGAAAATGTTGTGTAAATAGTTATGTTGTGCATATTTTATTCTTTTTCAGAATTAAGTTTTCTAGCACTTAATCTGCCGAAACAAACTAATGTCTTTTTTAATTCTATTTTATTGAGTTACTCTTGATTCTTTTTCGGTTACTGCTATCCTCACCGAACAGAATAAAAACCATAATAGGAATCCGAAATTCGTTCTGCGACTAATGAAACTAGCAACTGGGCACAAATAAAATTGTTACAGTTTATGATGAACTTTGGACAGCAGATGAAAAATATCGTATCAAGGTTTGGATCGTTAAGTTTTACAAAATTAATGAATTAAAAAGCGGAAGGTAGAGTTCGAGAAAGGAAAAGAAATTTTGGCTTTAAAAATTCTGGCTAATAAAACGCTGAGATATAAGAACCCGAATATACTGTTAAATAGACCTCTCAATATACATATGTCGATACGTCAGTAAGTACGTAGCCTAATTAGAAATAAAACGGAACCGTTTATTTTATATAAATATTTTCAACAATTTTTCTTGTCAATGAATCAGTGAATCGATGAATTTGCTTAAATCGAATTTCTTTCAAAAGTTCTTTAATATCTACGTCTGATTCTTATGTATCTGTATTTTCATCGATCATTTTCATGTATTTTTATATAGACAATTATTGAAAATCTCTTCAAACACTTTTTGAAAATACTTCTTTCCAAGTCTTATTTTACTAATTTATGTCGCTTAATAATCTACTAGAAATGCTTGTGTGTTGTCTAAACGTTTGATATGAAGATGCACACGTGTTTATTAAAACAAGAATATGTAAATGCATACAAAGTTTTTAGAAATTTGTTCATAAAATGAAAAATCAAATTATCTCGAAGCAATTGAGTGTTTTAAATGTTTTCCAAACGTAAGTTAACTAGAAATAAAATAAAATAAAACTTCAATGTAAATTTTCTTCGGAATAATGTTCTTTCTTATTACAGAATGCAAATAGATAAAAATATATTAAAAAGTTATATTGCAAAAGAGGAAAAACCGACAGAAAAAGATGAGAAAATTATCGTAAACAAGTGTAAAGAGAAATAGAGTTATTTTATCGAATGTATCAACAGCAACAACAACGAAAAATAAAATGACGTATTCGTAAACAATATTAAATAGGATAAATATCTCCGCATAATCTATGTAAAAGTGCGCACATTTAAAAGAAATGTTTTGCGAGGAATACAATTTAGGAGAATGATTCTTGGCAATATCTTTTGTTATCACGAACATTTAGCTTGCATTGTGCGAGCCAGTGTTTATGAGGATTATGGAACCCAAGATTTTTAATTTTCATTTCGATATTGTTTAAATATAGAAATAAGATTGTTCGGACTGTTGTCCCTATTTTTATTGTCATTTTCATGACGTTTCGAACGTTGTACGCTTCGATCGTTTTCAGGTGACTGGAATTTTGAACCGAACCTCAAGGATACATAACCCATTTAATAATAGCGTTGGTTGAATCCAGTGTCTTTACTAAAAGAGTTGTAAGTTCAATAACCGGCGACAGTAGTGGCGAACAGAAAATTAGAGAATTGAGTTAAATGAAGATAACCAAGACATGCGGAGTGACATGATTCATGGAACTAGAATAATCTACCCCAGTAAATAAATAATGAGTTCGGTTCAAAATTCCTGTCACCTGAAGAAGATCGGAGCATACAACAGCCGAAACGTTGTGAATATGACAAAGATGAGAACAACAGTGACAATGTAAATAATAGAAATAAGATTGTTTTATATTACATTTTGCTTTGTCATAGTTCCTTCTAACACAATGCGACGTGTTCCTCCAGGGTTTTGACGATCTTAGTTCTCTACAATTTCCTGTCTTTTATAGCTTAAATAGGTAATTCAGATATTTCTCTATGAAGATAGCCTCATGTTTCGGATGTAAAACTGGTTTCACTGACGAAATAAAGGGCCACCGGTTCAATTCCTGTAAACCTACAAACCTACCAACCTAAACTGATCTTCAGGAAAAGTTGGCTAAAGAGGAAAGTAACAACGACAAGATAAAGGGAACTCAATAACCCACGTGACCAAAAAAAAAAAAAAAAGGAAGACACCAAACGCAAAAAGGGGGGGATCTTTTATTAAGAAATATAAACATTAAGAACTCAACATAGACCCCATTTTAAAATGGAAAATATTAAAAAGATGTACAAAGTTCAAAGCTGGCCAGAAATTTTGCAGGTTATGTGTAGAAGAAAAATTGCTATAGCATCGTTTGAACCAACAAACAGTTTATTGAATTCTAAAACAGAAATACTTAATAAGTGTAGACATAGGAAGTATTGGCTTTTGAATTAGGAATGCTTGGTAGGTTTGCTTTTTCCCTTTTTTTTCTTTTGTTGTCGTTAGTAGGTTTAGGTTTCCGTCTTTTTTTTTTTTTTTTTTTTTTTTTTTTTTTTTTAATCATCTCACCCCAGGCAAGGCATTCCACTGCCACTATTGCGCATGGGGCTACATAGGGAAAGGTAAAGAGAAGGAGTGGATAGACATAGGGAATGTCAGGAGAAAGGTGATAGATGAGTAAGGATAGCGAGGATGAGTGTCGGGCAGATGGGAAGAGTGTTTGATAGAATGGGAGCAGGTTAGTGTGTTAGGAGGTGTCTATTGACCTTACATTTAAACTCCTGGAGATTGTAGCCGTCGGGGAAGCAATCTTTTGGAAGAGAATTCCACAGTCGGGAAGTGCGAGGAAAGAAACTGTTGGAGTAGAAGTTACGGCTGCATTTTATCGATTTCACTGTAAAAGGGTGGGATCTAGTTGCTAATCTAGTATCTCGTGCAAATTCGTATTTAGGGGGCACCAGTGATCTAAGTTCATCGGAGCAGAAGCCGTGAAAGTATTTATAGAAGAGACACAGCGAAGCCACGTCTCGCCGGTGGGAGAGAGACTGCAGGCGGTCTGCCAAGTCGGTATCTATCACATTACAGACCCTCCTCTGAACCTTATCGAGAAGCCCGAGGAGAACAGCAGGGGCACCCGACCAGATATGGCAGCAGTATTCAATGCACGGGCGGATGGTAGATTTGTAAATGTGCAGGATAGATTTAGACGGAAAAAACTTCCGGGCCCTACACAGAGAACCGACTTTCATAGCAGCGGATTTAGCAATGGATTCGATATAGTCATTCCATTTGAGGTCCGCTGAAAGTGTGAGACCAAGGAGGCGTAGTGTTTTACTCTCTGGGAGGCAAGCCTGGTCCATGCTAATGGGAGGTAGGTGAGATTGTCGATGATGGTTAATTGACAGTAGCTTCGTTTTAGAAGCATTAAAATTTACTAGCCATTTCTTACCCCAGTCCAATATGGATTGGAGGTCTTTTTCAATCTCGGCTGCATGTTTAGCTTTGACGCCTACACCAGATTTTTGTTGGAGGCGAGAGTAAACTGTGGTGTCATCGGCGTACAAACCTATTTGGGTTCTTATGGAATCAGGGAGATCATTAATATATATCAGGAAGAGTGTAGGACCTAAGATGGAGCCTTGGGGGACACCTGCGTTTGTATGGTAGTTCTGAGAGGCATGTCCGTTTAATACCACTTTCATTGTGCGGTTAGAGAGGAATGACTGGATTAGTTCAAACAAATGTCCAGTTATACCATAGCTCCGCAGTTTACATAGAAGACCAGCATGCCAAACTCTGTCGAACGCCTTAGATATATCCAATGCAACGGTTCGAGCTTCGCCATTCCTGTCGAGTGCCTGGTATATGTACTCGGTGATGGTCGTTAGCATATCAGCAGTAGACCTGGTGAAGCGGAAACCATATTGCTTGTCCGAGAGGAGCCTGTTTGCTGTGAGATGCTGAACCACCTCGGCGTTGATAATGGCTTCGAACACTTTGCCAAAGATCGGAAGAAGGCTGATAGGGCGGTAATTTGCAGGGTCAGAGGGTTCTCCAGTGTTTTTAAATATAGGAACTATAGAGGAAGATTTCCAACAGGCAGGAAAGCAGGAAGCAGATAGGCAGAGGTTGTAGAGCTTAGAAAGTATAGAGGAGAGTTCAGGGGCACATTTCTTTAAGACTATGGTTGGGATTCCGTCACCACCGCTCGCTTTGTGAGGGTCAAGTTTTAAGATTATCTTAGAGACTTCTAAGATAATCTTAAAACCGTCTTCGCTAGGTTGGCGCTTTTTATTTTTTATTTTTATTTTTAATGTTTGTTTCCTAATAAATCCCCCCCCTTTTGCGTTTGGTGTCTTTTTTTTTTGGTCACGTGGGTTATTAAGTTCCCTTTATCTTGTCGTTGATACTTTCTTCTTTAGCCAACTTTCCCTGAAGATCAGTTTAGGTGAAACCTTGGTAGGTTTGTTGGCTCACTAGGTTAATTTACTTATATATATATATATATATATATATATATATATATATATATATAGAGAGAGAGAGAGAGAGAGAGAGAGAGATAGAGATAGAGAGAGAGAAATATGTTACAAAAATTCGCGAAGGTTAACGAAATGGTTTTAAGCAACCGACAATTTGAAATTATTTGTTTGAACATTATTTCTGATCGTTATTCTGTTTATAATCAAACATTATATGTATCTATTTCTACCGGCCTGATTATTTACGATAAATTTTGTTACGAAAATGTGTGTCATTCATCGACAGGAGATATATATGTATATGTTGGTAGTACAAATACATAAGAGCATGAAATAAAGTAATTTTCATACTTACAGGCATTTCAAAGATGGAAAAATAAAAAATAAGAAACACGAAAACGACCGACCGGTTTCAATCCCAAGCTTCATCAGGATCGACTGGGAATTTAATTCATCACTTTTAAAATATTTCAAAGGGCAAACACTATACAGTAATAATATGTAGTCCATGCAGACAATCTCTCTGTTTGCAGAGAGACGGCATCCTAGATCTAATGTATAATGATTCCAATGCCTGCAAATGAAACGTAGAGTGCTAACCAGACAAAACAGAGAACCGGTTCACACGGAAGTCAGCCGCACAATATCTGCTACAAATAAGGTGTTCAGTGATTGCCTACCTGGAAGTGTTTACCTGTTGACTTGTACGAGCATCCGGTTTAAGAATTCTTAATGTCATATGTTGTTTAATTCTGCAATCTAAGCGTTGTGACGTCAAGATTCCCAACCTCCACAGTTTGTTTTTGCCTCATTTTTTAACTTGACTGGGTTAGAATTTGATTTTTCCATTCCATTATTTATTTTATCCTTTCCAACTCCCCTAGCGAGTGTGCTACCTGATTTCGCCGTTTGGCTGAATACAGCAGCCACTCTGTTTTTGTGTGGGTGGACGGGTCTTACTAACATTTGTTTATTTTAGTTTGAATATTTTGTTATATTTGAGTTTGTTTTGGGCATGACATTCCGCACCTTGTTCATTTCATTATCATTAAATCTTTTAAATATATATTTTGTATGATTGTATATTAGCATTTTACCTCATGGGTTTGCTACCGCTTTATAGATGCTTCTTGTAAATATTGTGGTGCATGAATGATTGGGAGGTGATGGATGGATTCTTGTGGTGGATGTGCAAATTGTTAATGAGTGTTAGGGTCGTGAGAGTATTTAGCTAGATATCGGTTCGGAACGAGAAATCAGGAAGCCGAGTTCGAATTCCAGCTGAATTCATTGCATTCACTTACGCGCAAATACCCTTAGGAAAGGTATTAATCCGTCTATTCCTTCCAGTTATGGGTTAAATAACAAGACAGATTGGGTTCTATAGCCTTGGTCGGCAACCAGTCTACCGCAGAAAGCAATGGCAACCTACTGCGGGATAATCTTCTGCCCAGTCAGTCATGTCTCGAAAGAGACATGATCGCCCAAGCGTGTATCACGTATGGCACTTAACTGACTGATAGGATAATTACAGAAAACCACCTGCTACCCACCCCCTTTTGGCCTTGTGCCACATTTTGTATAATATTTTATATGAATAAATATTCTAAGCGTTGTAACGTCCTTCCTATGCAGTCATTACCACAACTACTAATAAACTTATGAACAATATAAACTTATATATATATATATATATATATATATATATATATATCGCACACACAAGAACACACGAATTAAGGCAGATTGATAAAACACCAGTTATAAAACAAAGCAAAGCACTCTTCCACTTTGGCAAAAGTCAAACTAACGGTCAGGTCAACGCACACTTAGATAGCCTACATATTAAAGCAGGCTGATAGCATCAAACCGTAAAAAGGCCCCAACTATAAATCACACACACACACACACACACACACACACACACACACACACACATATATATATATATATATATATATACCATAAACACACACACACATACATGGTTTTACGCACACACACACACACACACACACACACACACAGGCACACACTTACTAAACTTAATTACAGCAGCAGCAACCAGGAATGACCATTTGTTGAAAGGTACGAACTCAAACACAAATTCACCTACCATTCTGAAGATTTTCATTTCGAAATATTAATGTATAATAAATAGGTAATACCCAACAACTGTTTTACCTTCCTTTTTTTACTAAATACATTGTGACAGCCTTCAAGACCTAACCATACACTTAATATACACAGTGCTTCAAGCCAATTACAAAACTTTCGTATATATATATATATTCAGTCTACAAACAGATGAATTGTAAAATACCATGCAATGCTTCAACTTTGACATGAATTGGATATACATTTGTGGGCTTAATACACATATTTTATAATCTTCTTCCTTTCAGAATTTCTAAATCCGCTCCAAGCATATTACGATTTCACCTTTTTTTTTTCATTTCGCACTTTTTAAAACTTTAATTGATTTTCCGACTCTTTTACTCTGACCATTTGTTTATTGCCTCTTGAGAATCTCCCGACACATTCCGGTTATTTAGACCTTCATATCCATTAAGAACCTAAGAGAATCTACTGTTCTAATCATTCTAGCGTCATGCCGTCTTCAGTCTAAGTGCTTCTCAACTGTATATGTCGAATACTTAATGTTTTCACTGGTCTTTATTTCTATCATTTTTCTTTTACAACAAGCTTCTATCTGCTTTCGAGATTTAGTAGGGAAACAATCTCATTTTTGCTGATAATCGTATTTTGATTCAAAGATTTAATTTCTCAAGAAAACCCAAATATACTATAACTGTTATCAACTTCAATGATAATCCATGTCATTGTTCTAATAATCCTATGAACTTGCCATGTAAAATATTTTCAGGATAGAACTATTTCCCCCTATTTATTAATGTATTAATATATTAATAGTTTTAGTAAAACACTTTTTAAATGAAATATTAGAAGTGTGTATTTGCATCATTTTCTTTTAAATACCAATATTTTTATTCATTGCTTTATGCCTGCATTTAATTTACACAAAATATTTTCTATACAATTCGTGAAAAGCAAAATTTCTTTGTTATACTCAGAGTTTGATCCGCTCGAAGCAGCCAAAATAGCAAGCTCAAATAACGCTTGTCTCGCTAATATCTTGGAATTACATAAGCTGGTTATGCTTCGCAGGATGGCGTTTTATTCTTGGATAGTGTTTAAGAAAACAACGGAAAGGATTACTTCGGATAATAAAGACAAAGTAAAATCCAGAGTATAAATAAAGAGTAAAAGTATAATTATTGAAAGAGAAAAACACAGAAATTGAAATTTTGCGCCTTATAATGCTATAAAAAGTTGAAATTTAAATATTTTAACTAAAACTACCTAAATATATTTTCACCTTTTGCATCAACTTTTTCTCCCCATGGCAAGTAGGAAAATATTTTTTTTTTTACTCATTATCTTGTTGGACAATATATTAAAAATCAGTATACTTTGAGTGTGCCAACTTCTCGATTATCTAACACGATGGAGACTACTTTCTCACGCCTCGTTGCTCTTACTACAACACCCAGTGTTGACTCGACAACAAGACAAAACGCCATTCTTAAATAAAATCCTCATATATAAAAAGAAGCAGATTTAATATCGACAATTCAAGGAACTTGTAATTCAGATTTTAATGTCACATTGAGACAATAACATTCAATATATGTACACTTAGGATGTGCGTTGTGGTGCAGCGGATATCGGCTCAGAACGAAAAACCGGGGAGCCAAGTTCGAATTCCAGTTGAATCTTTTGCATTCACTTACGCGCAAATACCCTTGGGAAAGGTATTAATCCGTCCCTTCCCTCCAGTAATGGGTTAAATAATAGGACAGATTGGGTCCTATAGCCTTGGCTGGCAACCAGTCTAATGCAGACAGCAATGGCAACCTACTGCGGGATAATGTTCTGCCCAGTCAGTCATGTCTCTTTTGAGACATAATTGCCCAATCGTGTATCACTTATGGCACTTTAAATGGCTGATATGTACACTATACAATATATGAACTTATTTCATGTCCCGTTTATGTATACATAATTATCCAAGATTACTTGAAACGAATGCATGACAACAAATATATGTATATGTTATCTTAATATAATGATAAACAGACGAATGGAATTTTTACTTAATCTTATTATTATTGGGCTACTTTTGGGATAAAAGACTGCGGTTTTGTCTAGTGGGTTTTCTTGCTTTGAACTAGTGTTTAACCATTCCGCTTCTGAATTCTGTTAAACAAGACTCGTTTCTACTCCTGTATTTGTCAGCCATCGGCATTTAAGCGTCACTCACACATATTATTCTAAGAAAATTCCGCCAGGCTCCGTCCCTATTTCCATCGGCATAGCAGATTAAACTACAAATACATTGTTGGTTTGAGTTCGTAAATCAGTTAATTTATAAGAATAGGCGGGAAAGAAATGCGATGTTGTTTGCTTAAGGAAAATGCTTCTAGTGGAGATGTAGTTTACAAAGTGTTTTAAATGAACTATGCAATTTGCGAGGCTTCTGACAGCCATGCTAATCAACTTGCCTAATAATTCTATTAATCGAACCGCTTTTTCTGTTTTTCGCTTTTATTAATCAAATAAGATTTGTCCGAACAAGAACAACCTTTCAGGTTCACAGTCATATCCACTCGCCGTCATTGGCAATATTGACAGGCTAACAATTCACCTATTGTATTGAATGTTTACGAGCTTCACCTACTCACGTCAAAAATGTATAACCTTGTGTCTAACTTAGAAAACTTCAAATTAAAGTAGGCGTAAAGACGAGTTGTGGTCCAGACACTAATGAAAAGTTTTAACTTAACATTAGCGATTGTGTTTCGATTTCAAACTTTAAGCAGTGAATTTTGTGATAGCTAAAGTAGCAAAATTAGTCGTTGGGGGCCATGGTAGTCAAAAACAATTACGGCATCAGTTATAGAAATACGCCAATCATCAACGAAGCATCAATTTCTTCATGTATTTGATAACCATATCAAGCATTATGAATTAAATCTTTGTAACTAAAAGCGTAACTTTCATCATTTTTATTTAGATTACTAGTCATCCATTCTGGGGTATATAGAAAATTCTCCTATCATATTGTTAAGTACTGTCTTACTTTTCAAGTGAGATCGAACACATAAAATCAAAGTTCTTAAATGAAAAGATAATCTTTGAACGTCTCTAGTTAGTCATTTCGTGGTGCTAAAATGAGATCTTTTCTGTAAATTCACTTTAAAATAAAAAATAATTATATTTACTAAAATTCACATCAAATTCTTCCAGAGCAATGCCCTTCCATTGCATTCCGTTTGAGTTGACGTTTGCGATCGTCCCAAATATGGACGACACGAGCGCACTTTTTAAGTGTTCGATTTACCTTCGCACTCTACTCGATAGACAGGTCATAAAACATTTTTTACTTTTTAAATTGTAAGAAAAATCTTTAACTACATCGAATATCGATAAATTTTCGTTTTAGGTCCCGAAGGCTTTTCCCCACTTCAAATTTATCCAAAATAGTATTATTTCTGTGCAAATGTATATGCTGAACTCAAATCAACAATTAGTTATTGAAGAAACCTACATTTTTTTTTATCTGAAACTCCATAAAAACACTAACTATATCTCGCACTTTTTTTCTCTCGTAACTCTCACGAAGTCATGTAATTAACTGCAGAATGACGTTCTGCGTAGGCGACAAATTTCGGTCGATTTACTTCCTTTACTGAAACTTCCGGCTATTTACTTCCTGTAAAGAAAGTAAAACGCGTAGAAATACAATAGCGTATTACTTTCATTACAGGAAGTAAATAGCCGGAAGTTTCAGTAAAGGAAGAAAATCGACCAAAAATAGACCAAATTTTGTTGTCCTACGCAGAAAGTCATTCAGCAGATAATTACATGATTGCGTTAGAGTTACGGGGGACAAAATGTAGTTTGATTTTTTATGGACGTACAGATCAAAAAGGTAGGTTTCTTCAATAACTAATTGTTGATTTGAGTTCAGCATATACATTTGCACAGAAATAATGCTATTTTTGATAAATTTGAAGGGGGAAAAGCCTTCGGGACCTAAAACGAAAATTTACCCGCATATCATGTACACTTACAAAATCTGAATAACTCCCTGGTTTTTGGTAACTTTTCTTTCTGAGGTTTGGAGTTGTTTAAAAAAAATAATTTGATTTAAAGTGTATATTTACTTGCGGCGAATTAAATTCTGTGGTGAATAAGTTTACATTATCTAGGAAGGATTTAACAGAAAAGATCCATATTATAAATGGTTAAGTTAATTTTGCAAATAAATTAGCACTGAATAGTAACTTGCATTCTCACTGCGTGCTAACTTTTCGTCTTTTGTCACAAGTAATCTTGATTTAATAAGCAATTAATACAACTTCCTGTTCCAGTATGTGCAAATTATACGAATCGTCCAACTGAAGCAGAGTGAAAATAAAAGTTCAAGACATCTACGTGTTCAACAAAAGTATACAAATATTGATGGGTTCATCCCCCTCCCATCATCTCGTTTTTCATTAAACCTCTTATATATATATTATTGTATGCATTTTTATTGTCATGGGTTTATTTCCCAGTTTTTTAGGTGTCCCTTGTAAATATGTGGTAGTGTGGTGTGTAAATGATTAAGAGGTGATGGATGAGTTCTTGTGATGAATGTGATTGGGTCGTGATAGTGTTTAGTTGGGGAAAAGATAGATAGTGAAGACCACTCTCTACCCAGCCCTTTTCGGCCTTGTGCTACAATTTGTGTATTTTACTCAAATAAATATTAAGTATACAAATATTGAAGAGGGTGAGATTTAAACCAAAACAAGCCATTACACGCTTCAGCTATAATGATTAAATTATTTGTAATTGTCTATTATCGACAGCCGATTCTTATTCAATGATAAGGTTATATTAGTAAAATATATTTTTCAAAACACAAAACGTAAGTCACTCTGAAAACTTATAACACTGTTTTAATAAAAATAATAATAATGATAATAATAATAGTAGTTACGTGTATGAAAATGAAAGTACCAAATACCCTTCCTCCACGTCACAAGAAGTCGATTCCGTTTTAAAACTAAAAAAATATTTCAAGTGTTAACGAGTACACTTTCACATGCTGATCGCTGGAAAAACTTTAGTCAATAAATTGCAAAGTTCAAATATAATCTAGCTATAAAATTTTACGTTTGAAAACTTTTTAATGAGTATAAGATTGCTTTCGTATGGAATTGCCGGGAGACAGAACAAAATATTACGCAATTTGATTTCTACAGAATACTCCGACGCACAGGAAACCAAACAAAATTATGGCTGTGCTAAACAGTTATGATTCAGTGGAAGGTGTACCTGTTTTAAAACAATCAAAAACGATCACATATCAGTTTGTTTATTTGTGGATGAGTTTTAATGCACAAAGTACTCAGCTTCAAGGTTAGCCATCCAAGTAAAATAGCCCTCCTATTAAAAGAAAAATGAGTCTTCAATCCTTGATGTATAAAGGGTTTTAATAGATGCATGTCGAAAGAAATTGACCATTTTTTGTTATTTAATCTATGTATGCGTTGGGTTCTCATTTCAAGCAAAAACCTTGTGACATGTTTCCTTCAAGGGACATTTAAACAGATACCAACTAAAGAAACATGTTTTTATTCTTATGTCGCTTGCAAGCCAAATTAACATATTTGAGAAATTCCACTGTGCAGTCACGAAAGTCTAATTCAAGTATCTCTTACCCTTTGCGGATTCCTTGTAGTAAATAACTAATTTTTTTTCCAAGAAAAATGGATAAATCAAACATTCTTAAATTGATATCAAGACACGGCAATGGTTGGACATGGAAATAAATAAATCTACGCAGTTCATCGGAATGAAAACGAACTCAAAGGATTCGATGAAACATACGCTCAAACGAAAAATAGACCAAACTCCCTTCTCAAACAAAGCATGCCTATTAAGCTAAAAGTGTAATTCTATCAAATACTAATGTTGATATTTTAGAACTTCATACTGTGCCCGTGATTGGAATTACAAAAATACAGTCACTATGATAAAATTGGCTATGGTCTGGAATATAGTATTCTGAAACAAAAGAAATGCAAAAACATCAGTAACAGGTAATCAATATAAAGATTTTTAATCGTTTAAGTAAAAAACGAAAGATATGGGGATTTTCTAAATGCAGCTTAAATTTGGCACAAGGCTGAAAATAAGGATCGAACTCACTGTCCAGTCGTAATTATTCTAGCAAGACGAACTCACTAACCGTTATACCATGTCGAGGTTCCCAAAACAAAAAATATATGGAGAAAAAATATTAGCACATTTTTCCATTTAAAATCAACACTAGGTTTACCAGATTCAGCCACTTGAAGTTTGGATGGGGTGGGCAAGAAAGCTTGATAACATAGACGACTGTTGCGAAGAATTCAAGATGTAATATTGCTGAGGTTTTACATATAACCCAGTTTGCTATTTGTGGCCTAATCTGGACAAACCTAATCAAATGTTCATTTGTTTAAAAAAACATTTTTAAAGCACACCATTTCTGCGAAAAGCAAGAATTAACATTCAGTTGCATGAGTTTTGTTCCTCATTTTTAAGTTTTCCTCTGCAAATATGTAGTATTATGGTATATGTAGGATTATTAGATGACGAATGAATTTTTGTGGTAAATGTACGAATTTAATGAGTAATTCGCTTGTGAATGGGATTAGATAGGTATAGGATAGATAATGACAACCATCTCAATCCACCCCCTTTTCGGAAACGTACTACATTTTTGTATTTATTTACAAAATAAATATCATGAACATTCAGTTGCATTAGAAACCGCATTGTTAAGCCTTTATTTTTCAAAATCAGAAGAATTCCTGATTTTATTTTAACTTCTACTTTAAGTGTTTGTGTTTCCACTATGATGTCAGGTGAGCTCAAATTAAAAAGCATTGCTAACTCTTAGAGATAAGAGAAAATCAATCTTACATTTTCTCGAACAACTTAAAACTGCATACACGGATCGGTATTTACTCACCTCCACGGTGACGATATGTGACACAAAGTTATTTTTAATGTCGGCTCCCCATACGTGTATATATATATATATATATATATATAAGATAAAGTTTTTAAAAAATAAAAAACCACACAACCACTGTCACAAAGACGTTATTATAAATTATTCTCCCACTTTTTAGGTGCTCCTTGTAAATGTGTGGTATTGTAGTGTGTGAAGGATTGGGAGGTGATGGATAGGTTCTTGTGCAAATTGTTAATGAGTGATAGGGTCGTGATAGTGATTAACTAGGTATAGAATAGTTAGTGAGTAACACCCTCTACCAACCCCCTTTTAGGCCTTGTGCAACAATTTGTGTATTTTGCGCAAATACATTTTGTATACACTAATCCTACTCCTCTAGAGCAAATGAGGGAGGTACTACCGCAGAATTGAAGCCACCAGGATGAGGCATCACTCAAAGGATATTTACTAAGCATAGTTTAGATGTGAAACAAATTTACAAGTATGAAGCACTCAGTGATACTCGAACACGCTAGTCAATCGTACATAATCTAGCAAGACAAGCTTGTTAACCATTACACCACGTCAAATTGCTTGCACAGTTATGGTTAGAATTTGAACTATTATCGTCACATGTAATTCTTTAGTCACTGTCAACTACTTTAACTTTTGACACAATCGCAACATGTATATTTACTTGGCAGAACAGTAAGAGATGAAAAGGCAGAGATTAAATATTAGTTTTATGCATTTTTTAATAAAATACTTGTGTGCACTGTTACGCGTATGTCAACGATGCTTTATATATTCTTTCTTTTTATTAAACTGTAATAGGAAAAAATAAAAGAAAGGCCGTGTCTGGTCAAATAAAATGGAAATCATTTTAGATTAAAAAATCATAATGCGGTTGAATTGAAATTTAAAGGAGAGTAATGTGAAAAAGAGGCAATAAAATATGGCGAGAAATAACAATTTAGACGTTTTAAAATTTTCAATATTCCCTTGTGAACTGTAGTTCTTTCATTGAATGAATCGGGATCAACAAAATGTTCTTTGATAGTTGATATTTATCATGGTTGATTTAATGACTTTATGAATGCTTTGAAAGGTGTCTTTTTTGCTGGTAGTTCTTGTATGCACTTTTCTAGTTTACAATGTTAATGTTTTTGAAATCGTTAACGAAGCAAACATTGATTCGTATATTAGATTTAATGACGTTATCAATGATTAAGAATCAGATATTTTAATAGTATACCAGTCAGAAAGAGAGGTTGTCTGCAAAGGTCTTGTTGACATTCCAAGGAAATCGTAGCGTCCAAATATTTCTTTACTATAAATGTGTTTTCATAAATTTATTTTACTATCGATGAATTTAAATTTAAAATGAAGTATCACTGCCATACCTAGGCTTCCGGTTGCATCACGTTGAAACACTAATTTCTGTATGAACACTGAAGTTAAGCAACGTCGAGACTTGTTGAAACTTAAACGGATAACTGCTCAGGAATACCAGATGCTATGTGGATAAATGTAATATATAATGACTCAGAAGTGTTAGTCAGAGAGCCAAGTTCCATTTTCCGTTGAGTTCGTTATATTCACTTACATATACCCTTGTCTCGAGGAGTTCCATCCTTTACTTGTTTAGACCAATACAGCAAAGAACCCACCATGCTATGGCGACACAGGGTCAAATCTCCCTCATTTTCTTCGGATTCCGTTTGTAAGGATCAATTTCCACTCCGAAACATTCGTCTCAAAACCTGATACTTTGTGGAATAGATTCCCGCGTGAATGCCTCTCTGGGTACTATAATCTTAACCTCTTCAATACCAGAGTCAATCGTTATTCATAGTTTCATAATAATCACACACTACTTGATTCTCATACGTCCATAACACGAGCCTCATTCAGAAAACTTCTAACTTGAGCCGTGTATTGTGTGATGTGCGTTGTGGTGCTGTGGATATCGACTCGGAACGAGAGATCGGGGTGCCGATTTTGAATTTGAGTTGAATTCATTGTATTCACTTACGCACAAATACCCTTGGGAAAGGTATTAATCCGTCTCTTCCCTCCGTTTATGAGCTAAATAATAAAACAGATTGGGTTCTGTAACCTTGGCTGGCAACCAGTCTATCGCACAAGCAATGGCAATCTACTGTGGGATAATCTTCTGCCCAGTCATTCATGTCGCTTTCAAGACATGATCGCCCAAACCGTGTACCACGTATGGCACTTAACTGTGTGAACATTAGTAAAAAATAAAAAAGATAAAATATAAGGATTACTTTAATTATCGCAGAAGGAATACTATACAGAGAATGAATTAATCTTTTTGAGTTCACTTCACTGTCGTGACAAGCAGCAATTTTTTTTTTAACTTGCTACTATGTCAGTGGCAAGTCAGCATTTAGTTTTTCGTTTCGGAGTGCTTCTGCTCCTAAACTCGCTCATCCTACATCGTGTTGACTCAGGGGTTTTTTTTTGCTTTTAATTACCATGAAATTCTTAAGTATTCCAATTATATTGTTATTTTCACTTATTTCTTTCTCTCTGTTAATTATGACAGTTTGGTATGCCGAACAAATATTTATGAACAAATCACATCATGGTGTGCAAGTTTCTGCTCACTGGTGCCTCCTATATATAAATTTACTTGAGCCACAAGATTAGCAACTAGGTCACACTCTTTTACTGTGGAACCAATAAACTGTAAACGCAAATTCTACTCCAACAGCTTCTTTTCTCGCAATTCCCGCCTATAGAATTCCCTTCCATTTACTTGCTTTCCCGACAGCTACAATCTCCAAGAATTTAAATGTAAAGTCAATAGTCATCTATCTCACTAACCTGCATCCTCTTTTTCATGCAACTTTCTCCGTCCACTCCACTCTCATCAGTATTTTCATCCTTACTCATTTCCTGACACCTCCTATAACCTGTCACTCTTTCTCATAACTTTCCTCCTATGTAACCTCCCTGCAAAACAGTGGCAGTAAAATGCCAGAAGGTTTTAATTGTCAAAATCAATTTTAAACATCTATAAATCTACCATTCTAAATCTAGTCGGGTGCTCCTGCTATACATTTCGAGGTTCTCGACAAAAACCAAAGAAGGATGTGTAATGTGATCGATCCTAACTTGTCATCTCGATTTCAGTCACTTACTCACCAACGTGATGTGGCTTCCCTCTGTCGTTTCTACAAATGTTTTCATGGCCACTCATCTGACAAGCTTTTTGTCTCTGGTGCCCCGACCGCATCAATTGACACGTGCTACAAGATTAGCATCTAAGTTTCATCACTTTACCGTTGAAGTAGTTAAATTTAACCGCCTTTTCTACTCTAATAGTTTCTTTTCTCGCACGTGGAACTCTGAAAACTTTATTTGTTTTCCTGGTAGCTACAATCTGCAAAAGTTTAAATTCAATGTCAGTTGCTATATTCTATCTCACTGAATTCCATCCTTTCTTCATCACCCCCTTTCTTTCTCTGTGTTTCTCTTTAAGCCCTTGTGCACAAGTGGCGGCTCTGCCTTGTTTAGTGGGTGTATATATATATATATATATATATATATATATATATATATATATATATATACCGAGTAAATAATCTATACCGGTCTACATACATATATCTCTGTAAATACATCTGAATAAAACTATTTAAACTTCCATCATAGTATCATATATGTCAGCTAGTTCAAAATAAAACAAAGAAATATATATAAAAATGTGTGTGTGTGCGTGTATAAGAGAACACGGAGCAGTAAGTGGCTTATGAAATATCTATTTATTACCAGACATATAAAAATACCGATGAAGATAGAATATACAACTACTAACGTCAATGTAACATAAATTAGCATAATACATTGAAATACATGTATACACGCGTATTCAGTGTGTAAATATATTTAATATTTAGGTGCCTACTGAGAAAAAACATAGAACAAGACTGATAACTAGGCAAGCAGACTGTAATAACAATTTTTCCTAAAAATCTATCCAGTTCTATATATGTAGTTTTATCGATTTGAACCGACATTACTTGGGACAGAATTATGAAAAGCTGGAACCACAAAAATTATAGCTTTAGTCACGATGTGCTCATTTCATTTTTTTTCCTTACTTTGATGTCAAATCCTTGTAAATAATATTTTCATTTTGACCTGCACACAACATTTCAGGCTACGATCATTCTGAGAGAGAGAACATTCAATTAATATGGCCAACAATATTATAAGATTGAGCCTTCATGCCATGCCATCAACAAGAAACTTTCTTGCAGAGAAGTCTACATAATAAAACTTTCGACGAGTTTCACATTGAATAATTGAGTCTCAGTTAGTGTTCTCGAGATCTGATATTTTCTTCTCGTGTATAATGTTCCCAAATACGTACTCACACTTTAAATGACAATAAATGTATTTTTTGAGTTGCAATGGCTAAAATTAATAATTTTTATTCATTATTAATCCTTTTTGTAGGTCAATTTTTATTAACTTACAAAAGAGATTTATGGTTTAAATTAAATATTAAATTAAATTAAATGCATGTTTATAAGTATTCAATCTGATGGGGAAGTTAGAAAGGGTGTACACTTTTTGGGTGAGGGATATATATATATATAGAGAGAGAGAGAGAGAGAGAGAGAATGGAGGGAAAATTGAGTTTTCTGGAAAGTTCATACTGAATTTTAATGGAAACTAAAACAAAAAACATGCTACTAGATATTTATTCAACTAAATATGAATTATTTTGTTGCACAACCTTTCTACAGTTTTCCTTCAACTTATAGATTTCGTTTTTCTAGAATTTTGGTGGTTTCTCGGCAAAAAAACTCATTAAAATGTATTTTTCTGTCATCCAAAGAATTAAAATTTTTACCATTGAGATTGCAAGGACATGAATAAATAAAAATCCGAAGGAACAATTTTTGGAGAGGTAACACATCGCAGCCAAGTTACAACAATTTTTTGCCTGGTCGCCAAAGAAATTTGAGGTCTGATATTATCCTAACGGAAAACAACACTTTTCCTATTCACCAATTCTGGGCATTTTTCTTAATTTTCTGTCTTTAATTCATCCAATTATGAGCAATACTTTTCAGAATCAATTGACTGGTTACTTGGCAAAAGCTCATAGTATAGGATTCCTTTTCAATTCACGTAGATGCACAACATGAATTTCTTAGGATAAGACTTGCATTTTGAATGGCTAACGTTGGCTCATATGGCTTACACAAGGATTCGTTTTTGATGAACATGGTTGTAAACGATGCAATCCTCATCAGCCGTCACAATTTTCTTAAAAAAGAATGCATTTTTATTACGTTTGATAGCAAAGCACTGATAGAAATGCGATTCAAAGATTCTTTTCACACAGACCATTTGGTACCCAAACATCATAGCGATTAGAGTTCCAATTTTTCCTAAGTGCTCATGGAGGGTGGATTTATTATTTTTACATATTCCCGCATTGTTTAATGTCCTTTTTATTTATTAAATTCTTTTCAACAAAAATAAATTACAATAGAATTTATAAGCATTGTCTCAGCATCAGCATTGTCTCAGCATCAGCATTGCTATAATTAACAAACTATTTAACATGTTCAAAATGCTCCCCATCTTGTTTAATAAAACGCCGAAAAATATCAGACCATTTGACACATGTTTATATTAATTTATTAGGAATTGTATTAACTCAGGAACTGTTTTCCTGTAAAAAAAAAAAAAAAAATCCTTCGGTACAGCCTACAAAAAATCTCTGATGATGTCAGATCTCTTGATTCTGATGGCTCGTCGTATCCACCTTATCCAAAAAAGACGTTACTTACATCATATTATATATATATATATATATATATATATATAGAGAGAGAGAGAGAGAGAGAGAGAGTGAGGGAGAGAGAGAGGAGGAGTTGTTGATTGCTATGTTCACACTGTCTGTATGTATATATATATTCTGTGTATTTAAGCATAAAATGTTCTTTAAGGCAAATTATTAAAAACAACAGATTTTGTGTCGATTAATTTTAATGATTGGTTTTTCAAAATTACGAATAATCCTTTTCAGACAAGAAGGAAATTCCAGCAGAATTTGTCGAAAATTAATTTCCGAATAAAAACATAAAAAATATAGTTCAATCTTTCAACTTTTTTAGGTCATAAGCTAAAAGTAGAAGTAATTATGAGATTCGTAGAACGGGTCAGTGTTGTGAAGTAGTAAAAGTGTGTTGAGACGAAAGCGTGTTTTCTTGTTTTTGTTTTTATATATGTTTGAGGATGCGAGCTCATAAGTCGCTCTCTCTTTCTATATATAGCATCTACGCATCGTTCATTCAGTAATGAATTAGAACACTCTTAGCTACTGGCTTGTTTACATAGTATATCGCACGCAAAATACCTGCCTTCTCCTACCACATACCCATAGCTCAAAGATAGAATCGCCAACTGATGACAAAGCAATCGGATGTCTAAACGTACTGATGAGCTGTGATACAGCGAAACAGATCTGTCTGCGGAAGACAATATATATATATATATATATATATATATATATATATGTGTGTGTGTGTGTGTGTGTGTCTAAATGGATATTCTTAATGTAAGGAAAGATATGTTTCTTAAAATTTATTAAAAATGTTACTAGATAGATCTTAGATAGAACCGGAAAAAGTAGTACTCATACATTGTCGAATTGCTTCCACCTAAATGCTTTTAGCGTAATTTCACCTCATTATATCTTTAAGTCCACTATTAATCCATGCTACGATTATAGTATTCAACGCCTTTAAAAAATATCAGTTTTATATTGGGTTCAAAGGTACAAATAATACAGCGACGACACCTAATTCTCTTAACACCATTCCATTCAACATAAGTCATTCAGAATGATTAAATACAACTTATCACTTTTTCAACATCGGTTTCTCTCTGCAGACTCAATTATTTTGTGAAAAATCGTTTATATTTACTGAATATGAAACCCGAAGAAAAGTCGTTCTTTTTATCTAGCCACAATAAGCAAATGAGTAGCAATTTTCTTGTTTTGAATTAAGGACATCTGTATTTATTAAGATAACGTCGAAGAGCTAAAGGTCCGTCACAAAGATTGGTTAGTTTCAAAAGCAACACAGAAAAAAATTGATTTGCTGAGTTGATTCATCCAGACGAATAAAATGGTGCTCAGATCAGGCGTCAGCTATAAATGATGGATTTTGTGTGTAGGAATGACTGCTGCAGCCAACAGAAAGTGAATTTGAGGATTAATTAACCGAATATAACAATGACGAAGAATAGATACCATTGAATTACGAATAATGCATGTTCAATTCGACTTGTAATTTTTTTCTTCTTTTTCGACTGGATTCTGTCTTAAAAAAGATTTTTATATATGTCTATCTATAGTAATGGGTTTTTTTTTTCGTTTTTCTTTAAACATAGCCAGAAAAATGGAAACATTCTTAGAATGGCCCAAAACGCCCAGATATAAAGAATATTTGGACAATTTTTAAACATTTTATGCCTAAAAACGAAAATATTTGTACGAATTAAAGCAAAGTTGAATAAAAAGTTTAATCGCAGTACCTTATCAGTTGTCGGTAATAATACTTATAAGATACAACTGATAAAAATTATTTAAGCTAAAGAAATTATTTAGATTGATGAAACTGGTAATAAGAATTTTTTTGGTTTTGTAACAGATATATTCACTATTAGTCTAATATATAGAGATCAGATATCATATTCACCTATATATCATCGGAGGCCCTCAGTAATAAACTGGCTTCTCGCAAAGCAATAAGCATAGGTAATAACTCTCTCTCTCTCTCTCTCTCTCTCTCTCTCTCTCTCTCTCTTCTTTTTGTAATTACTTGCTTATTGGTGGATCGTTATATATATATATATATATATATATATATATATATGTGTGTGTGTGTGTGTGTGTGTGTGTGTGTGTGTGTGTGAATAATCATTTGCAAGGTGTTACTGAGTGTTATATAATATGAAAATATCAAGACCGGAATAGACTTCCACAAGCCAGAAGTTTGCGCGGAGAAAATCATCGCATAGAACTTGCGGTTACATCTAGCCATTTCAAATTTGAACTAATAAGATCTTGCCGGCAATCTAGTATTGTGCTTAAATTCATAATGACTAAAAATGAAAAGCTGATCTGAGCAATTACCATGAATACATCTGAAAAAAAAAATGAACAGGGAAGCTACATTTACAGGGACTGGAAAATGAAGCCGGGATGCAAGGTTAAAACCAGTAACGTTGCATGTTCTTTGGTCTTTATCTCTTATTTCTATATAAATATCAGAAGCAGCAGACTAGATATGGCAAAAACTTTCATTTCCTGACCGAATTGTAGACTGATAAATGTGTAAGATATATTCTGGTGAAAAAGATCGTTTAGTACAAATCAATGAATCAAATTTTCTAGCAGCAGACGTAGCAAAATGATTTAATGTAATTTCTCAATTTTTTTTCAGCAAAAAATAAGTGAAGGCGCAATGAGTCACTTGCCTTAAGTTAAACATCAGTCATGCTGATAAAAAGTAAAAAGGATTCTCTCAAACGATTAAATTAGAGAGGTTTTGTTTTTGGAGTCGTTAAAATTCAGTCAGTTAAATGCCATACGTGATACACGCTTTGGGCGATCATGTTTCAAAAGAAACATGACTGACTGGGGAGAAGATTATCTCGCAGTAGGTTACCATTGCTTTATGCGGTAGACTGGTTGCCAGCCAAGACTATGGCACTCATGCTGTCCTATTATTTAACCCATAACTAGAGGGAAGAGACAGATTAATACCTTTATTTTAGCGTAAGTAAATGGAAGGAATTCAACTGGAATTCGAACTCAGCACCCCGATTCCTGTTTCCGAGTTGATATCCACTGCACCACAACGCACATCCGTTAAAATTAACAAGCCATTTTTGCTCCAATTTACAACAGATTATAAATCACTCAAATAAAATTAGGCTATAATAACACTGCCTGACAATGTGTTACTAAAATTGGCTAAAACAGCATTAAAAATTGCATGAGAGAGAGATGTTTCACAAGTCTATGGTAGGAGTCAATTGTATGTGCAAGAATGCTGGTGATCCCCCCAGTGCAATATCTACCCATTAGTCTTTTAGTGCTATCGATAAACTCTTTGAATTCTTGATCAACAAGACTGTTGAACATCTCACCAGGGACAAATCCCTGAGCAACAAACAATATGAAGTTCGCTTTGCTAGATCTACTGTTGATATCCGAAGTGACATTATTCATACACTAAATTCATCACGAGATATAACAAAGTTCTTTGATACGGTGTAATACAGAGGGTTACTATACAAACTCTCTAGATATAGAATCTCTGAAAGGATTTCCTCAATTTTGAAACCCTTTATAGCAGGTAGATCCATGGATGTTGTTGTTAACGGCCGGTCGTCTGAAACACATGGCATTAACGCAGACGTCTATCAAGGCTTTCTGCTCGGTCCTATCTTTCTGCTTTATATTAATGTTTCACCAAAGAACATACACATATCTTCAGTGATTATTTACGCAGATGATACAAGAGTGTATGGGTGCACCACCTAAAATTTAGATGTCTAGAACCCTTGCAGCCGATCTCTTCTCAGACTTAACTCTGGCGTCTCAATGATGGAAGGACTGGCTTGTAAGATTTTACCATCACCATACCGACCCCGAAATTTCACTTTTAATGATATTTGTTCTTTTAGGGAGGTTTCTAACCTTGAATGCCTGTTGAGACTCACCACAAACTTTAAATCGAACACGTACGATCAATAAAGATGCTATAAAATAGCTTGTTTCTTCTGCTCGTTACATCTCCATGTGTTGCTATATCTTTACAAGAGGTAGGTCAGATCAAAAATGAACTGCTGCTTCCCAGTCCTCAATTGCTCCTCTTGATAGAGCTTAAAAGCATCTACGGGGTCTTGGGGGTGGCTAATTATTTTTGACCTTACAATCATTTTTTCCGACAGATACTATTGCTATTGCCATGGCAAGTGTTCAGCCGATCTACATTCTTTAGTTCTGACATTTACACTTGTGAACTGCAATGTCATAAGCAGTGGGAGGAATTATCAGCATTCCTTCCATATATTATAATTAAGTTTCCTCTTGAATAGATTCTTCCTAAGAACTGCTACAAGATCAGATTTCTTGGAGAATGTTTTCCCAACTACTAAAATTTTAACCTTTTCAGGTCTATATGTAACTAATATATTTTCTCCATAAACTCTGAAACCTCTTACTTCCTCCGCTGATGTTCTTAAAAAACTCATCTAGTAACCTTGACTGGTTCTTGGGCCTTGTATTAGGGAAAATATTAATAAAATTACCTTCCAAAACATTTTCTTTTCTTTGATTTTGCATTTGTATTAATCATCGATAAAGGAATTACTTCCCATTCAGTTTATTTTTATGTACTCTAATAATATTAAACATTAAAGGATGAAAAACCAGCAGAAAGAAGCAAACATCATCTCATTTGCAAGAAAAATATTCTAGTAAAATTTATACATATTTGCGGATATGTTTATTCTGCTTTTACTGTAATCATTCACGGGAATGTTTATTATCAGACCACAGACAAGTCATTGCTAGAGTCGTCGGATTTCTATAATTTGTTCCTGCATGATTTCCTATTCGCGTTTATCCAGTGGGCGGTTATCTGTAGAATTTGATATAATTCGTTTCATAGAAGTTAATTCTGAAGCAGTGGCCTGTTCAGCCATCAAACGTAATATGGTAGTCTTGTTGAGGACATACTTTCAGAATAACTTGTCTTCAACAGCAACTATTAATATATGTTTATATGCTGTAGTGAATTGTACAAACAAGTTACATATATATATATATATATATATATATATATATATATATATATATATATATATAAACATGTTACGGAAATTAACGAATTTTAACGAAAATGTGTGCTATCCAGCAGGATTCGAACCTGCGACCCCTATTATATTAGCACACATTTTCATAATAAAAATTTATCGTAAATAATCAGGACGGTAGATATAAATATAAAAAAATACTGTTTAATTAAAAACAGAATATCTACTTAAGTACGAGTATCGGTAAAAATAATGTTCAAAATAATTCATTACAAATTGTCGGTTGCTTATAAGTTTCGTTAAAATTCGTTAATTTCCGTAACATGTATACATTTGTTGACATTACGATACATTTCAGAGCAGATATGTTTGTTTACGGTGAATCGAAGATTGTGTTATATAAGCATGATAAAAACCTCGTCTGAGGCTGTTCATGGTCGCGTGGTCAAGACGGTACCAGATCAAAAGGTATGCTTCCCCTATGTAATAGGGGTCGCAGTTTCGAATCCTGCTGGATAGCACACATTTTCGTAATAAAAATTTATCGTAAATAATCAGGACGGTAGATATAAATATAAAAAAATACTGTTCGATTAAAAACAGTATATCTACTTAAATACGAGTATCGGTAAAAATAATGTTCAAAATAATTCATTACAATATATATATATATATATATATATATATATATATATATATATATATATAAGTCAGTTAATTGCCTTAAGTGATACATGCTTGGGCGATCATATCTCTTTCTATATATAACTGAATAGGCAGAAGATTTTCCCACAGGTTGTCAATTGTTTCTGCGGTAGGCTAGTTGCCAAACAAGGCTATAGAACCCAACCTGTTCTGCCATTCAATCAATAGCTGGAAGGAAAAGTGATGTATTAATACTTTTCTCAAGGGTACTGTCTGTTTCTTGCATTCACTTACGTGCAAATACCCTTGCAAACGGTATTAATCCGTCTCTTCCCTTCAGTTATGGGTTAAATAACAGAACAGATTGGGTTCTATAGCCTTGGCTTACGCTTACAACCAGTGTACCACAGAAAATAATGACAACCTACTACGGGATAATCTTCTGCCCAGTCAGTTATGTCTCTTTCGAGACATGATCGCCCAAGCGTGTATCACGTATGGTACTAAACTGACTGACTGACAGTCTGTTTCAATCTAAATGCAATCGTTGGACCATCGCTTGACGATTGCGTTGAGCATGAAACAAGCTGTCGCCTCTGCACGTTCAAGTTTTCAGCACCTGGTATTCCCAAGCTATCACTTATCTAGATACTAAGACCTTATCATTGCTCACGTGCTCGATCCATGGTATTAGTAGCATCCTTCTGTAAAATCACATTTCAGTTGCTTCAAGTTTGTCCTTCATCTCTGATGATATTTTCTTGCATTCAGTGCCATATTGAAGAACTGACAAACATTAATCCAGTACTCTCTTCTTTGTTTCTCGCAAAATTGTCCTGTTTCTTAATACTTTAGGCGGATATTATTTTTTCGAGGTTATCCGTGCAACAATGGCTTCATTTAAGAGTATTATTGTTATTGAATATTTTACAAAGAGGATTATTTGGGGGAAAGTGTTTATTGATAAGGTTTAAGAATCTTTGTCCCAATTTAGATTGAACCATCAGATTGTTAGGGGGAGTAAACCAAATGATCATTCTACATCATTTCTTATTAGGGCCATTATTAATGGTATTTCCAAATTTGATAGAAATATCTTTACAACCGCTATTCCTATATAATTCACTGTATTTATTGAAAATCAATTTGCTGGAAGAGTTAGCGCTGATTCTAAATTCAATTAAAGAGGGTATATGCTTAATGAACGACGGGGGATGGTTAGAATTAGGATGTACATATACTGGGTTAGAATTCACCTAACTAAAGTTTGAAAAGAATTATTGTTTAGGTCCAAGGTAACATCCAAAAAGTCTATTTGTTTAATGTTGGTAGTTATTTTGACTTTAAGAATGAAAATTTTAGTTTTTTGTGAATCATTTTCCTAATACGGTCTACTTTAATTTTTGCAGAATTTTTAACTATTAATAAGCCATCATCTCTATATAAACCAATACTATCAGCATCAACACAATCATGGGCACAATGATTTAATAATTATGATTCTTTAGGAATAAATTCCGCATTTATTCTGAATTTGTTATTAGTCAGTCAGTTAAGTGCCATACGTGATACACGCTTGGGCGATCATGTCTCTTTCGAGACATGACTGACTGGGCAGAAGATTATCCCGCAGTAGGTTGCCATTGCTTTCTGCGGTAGACTGGTTGCCGACCAAGGCTATAAAATCCAATCTGTCCTGCTATTTAACCCATAACTGGAAGGAAGAGACGGATTAATACCTTTCCCAAGGGTATTTGCGCGTAAGTGAATACAATAGATTCAACTGGAATTCGAACTCGTTCCGAGCCGATATCCACTGTACCACAATGCATATCCTCTGTTATTAGTACCTAGTTTAAATTGTATGTATATATGTATTTTTCTGTTTGTTTTTACTTGTGTTTATATATGAATATATATATACTTGGATGCATACGTTTGTCTACGTATAAATGTATGTAGGTGTGCATGTGGGTTTAGGTACTAGTAAGCATATTGTTATATTGTTTTACATGCATATATGCATATGCACATATATGTGTGTGTGCGCGCAAGTTTATTTGTGTGTATATATGTATGCATGTCTGTGTATGTGTGTATGTGTTTACATATTTTTGTTTATGCACATTTATGTGTGCATATATTTTTGTGAGAGTGTTCTTGTGTCTATTTGTGTGTATTTTTGCCTGTATCTATCAATAAGTAGGTCCATGTATGTTATTTTTTCTGTATATGATGCTTTGTGGTTTTTTATGTTGTTTACGTATTTTGTTTATTGCATGTGAATTTGAGTGCGTATATATTTACTTATATTTATTTGTTCATGCACCGGGATATGATTAAATTGGGGCGACTTTATTTAAAACTTCCCCTGCCCACGTTATCTTACGAATTCGGTCTTACGTGTATGCAATATATGTAGGGTTCATAAAATAACCTGTCTCTAAATCTAACAAATAAATTGACACTTTGATAAAAACAAGAGTTAAAATCTATCTATCTATCTATCTATCTATCTATCTATCTATCTATCTATCTATATATATATATATATATATATATATATATATATATATATATACTTAGTTTCTGGTTATAATAAGATCAGACCAGTGCACATTTGTATTAAAAAGTGTTCAATACAATTATATTGTAGAACTTTTGAAAATTTTCCATTTGTAAACGAGTTATTACACGACCTAGGTTTCTATCATGAGTGGTGTTTTCAGGCCATTCGCAAGAACTGATTTTAGAGTTTACCGTTTTTTTTTTAAGAACGCTCACGTAACGGTGTTTTTTTTTCTTTTTGAACGCTCACGTGGCAGGGAATTTTTACGCGCAATTTTTTAAATTACAAGTAATTATGGCGTTTTCATCCATTTTATATATATATATATATATTCATCCATTATTTATATATATATGCGTATATGTATATGTACGAGTATATGTATCAATATATATGTGTATCTATATATTTTCTAAACATATACAGTTAAATATGAGAGACAATGAATGTCTCTTATGTTTAATCATGAGCCGTTCTAAACATCGTATTTTGGCTTTAATTTCAGTTGAAAATAAAGACAAAAATTCTCCATTTGGATAACTTTTATTAAGTTGGTTCTTAGCTTTCGGGTCACATGAGCCATCTTCAGAGAGGCTACAAGAATAACGTTAACACACAAAAAAATAATAACTTTTCAAAAATAAATTTTAATTTCAATTGTAAGTGAAACTAATAGTCGATTAGTAATAGTGATCACTATTTTAATCAAATATTAACATTAATACCCCTGCTATTAGAATCCGTTATATTCTTCAAATTAGGAATTACCTGTACTTTGATTAATCATCATAGACTATATAACAATGTCTCCCTGATTGAGGTGGTTTGGCTAACTTTGAACTTTATAAAAGTCTTCAACTTGAAATCAGTACCATCATTTGATAAGACAAATACTGTCGAAACAAAATAGCTACTATTTTAGTAATATAACATATTTATGCGATAAATTGTAATTAAATATTATATATATATATATATATATATATATATATATATATATATATATATATTCCCTCCTTTCATTCTCAGTATGAGGAAGTAGCTAGTAATATTTTGCCGTCATCTTTAACGGCAGAGGTGTACTCGTTAATAAATAAAACTTAAGGTTTTATTATGCAACTTAGGTCAGATTATTGAAGGCAAAATTTTTTTATGTTTAAAAACACAATCGATACTATTCGTAAACGGTTCAATAAGAGCAGACGATTGAAATGTCTTCAAGTTGTTGCGAGATTCACGCGTGATTGCTTGAAGCTAGATCTCGGAGATGTATTCATCACGCATGATCGTATAATGAGAAGTCACGCATTTGTCTATTGTCCCAGTCAATCCATACAATAAAAAAGTGATTCTATTTTTACAGAGAGGCGACAGAGACAGATGAGAAGTGGTAGAGTAAATGGCAGACATTTAGAAGTATTTGAGAAAGAAAAGTGGTGAAATAAAAGGATTTGGGGAAGAGAGAGGAAAGCCAAAGAAAGACCTTAACAGCAAAGAAAGAAAAATTGCGAAAGTATATTTTGAAAATGAGCGTAAATCGATAGACAGAAAAAGAAACCCTAAAAATTAGTATTCCTATTAATATAACTACAGATATATGTTCAAATTAAATATTAAATAATAAAGAGTTTATAATATACTACAATAGGCCACACATTTTATTACTTTATTAAACTATCCGATTGTACATTCGAGAAATATAAGTAAAGAAAATCCTCTAGTAGAGATTAAAGCTACGGCACCCTTTCGAGGGGAAACTACGCAGGTTTGATCCCTGCCAGAAGACATTTTTTTCACTTAGATTTCTCGAAAGTAATACCCGATAGAAGTAATATACTGTTTGATAAATAAATATAAAATTGAGGAGTCTATTATGAATTGTTTTCCTAAATTTAAATATGATGTCTCTAACAAGACTCTAACATATTAAGAATTTCAGTTCTGCCCAGAAAAAATAAAAATACGGAATCTGATAAGCTTATAAATATATCTGGTTCTGATGAGCGTTTTGACGTAAAACTTTTGAGTCGGCTAACCAGGTAAGTAACTACCTTTTCTTAATTTTTTTAATATAAGAGCGAGTAAATTTTGTGATTCGGCATGATTCCTTATTTTTCTAAAGGTCATATTTACTGAGTAAACCACTAAAATAATGACTCATTAACCATGGCATTAAAGGCTTTAAATTTGCGATTCGACTTTGAAAATAACGAGAAATGTGCATTTTTATAAAACCTAATTGAATATGACTTTGCAGCGATGTATCTCGAGCTTGAGTGATTAAAGTAAATGTCTTCAAGGTGTTTTTCCCAGAATAAATAATGATAATTTTTGATTGCACAGTCCTGCAAATGTGAACTGCCCTATTTGTAAAAGCGGGAATGTCTCATTAAATACATGTGCCAACTAATTCTAACTTTAAATGTACTAATATTATTGGGTACTGAAACTTTAGCCCGATCCGTTTCCAAAATCTGACCAGCTGGCCAGTCATAATATATTCTAGGAATCCCTTTTGTTAGGGCCGAGAACTTTTCAGCAATAGGTTGCAGCTTTATCTATCTCGAGATAAAATAACAAATAAATTGTCTCAAATCTCTCGTACCTTATCGCTATTTTTAACAAGAACCAGTATCGTTATGATCCGAAATGACCCAATCTTCATTCCAATCTTCACTACATCAAGACAGCATTTATCGCTTTTGACAGAGTTCCAGGTGCTCTAAATAATATGATTAGAACTAATTCCCATATTCCAAATCTTCTTACCTTCTTTGGCAAGATCTTCGTATCTCTCTGTTTTTTACTTCGTTTTTATATTCATCCCACAGGCACAGGGTAACTTGTTCATAAATATATCTGGTCCTCTTGCCTACATGAAAAAGTGGATCTGGGTTTCAGAAATCTAAGGTATTTCTACCAAAAAAAATCACGTCTTTCCAGGAAATAGACGATCGTGACTTTGCAGATTATTTTTCTTTATTATTTGAACGGGTAATTTAAACCGATTCCACTTTCCGTGCGCAGGAGTGGAATAACAAGCACCAACCCTCTCACCTCACAAAACCCCTAATCAGCCGAAGACAAAAACCCGGGGAACAAAAGAACAGATATTACAATATCACTCTCTATTTACACACCTCACCGTAGTGGTGCAGTGGGGTTTATCGGTTTAATGTGGTGTGCTGTACACACAGGATAAGGACAAAAGTAGTCTCTAATTCATCTAATATCATTTCAAAGATTCTTATGTTAACCATGCGCCATAGATTTATTACTTGTATCTTTAAAACATTTTTATTATTTATAGCATCAAAATTTTTTCTTTATTCCGCTCATTTCTGATTAAACTTTATCTTTTAACAAGATAATTCAATTTGAGATTTTTTTTTCTCTAATATTCTTTCGGAAAAATTTAATTTTTGTTTTTTGTTTTTCTCTTTGCTTTTATCGAATTGTTTTGATGATACGTTTGCTTTTGTTTTTTTGTTTGTTTGTTTTCATTGCTTTTAGTATTTCTAATATCTACAGACATATCACAAAATTATTTTTTTAGAAATTCTAATTTCTATATTTTAGCTTTATGTTTTTCCAAAATCATTGGTCTGTAAAGAGACAGGTAGAAAAAGGTTACCTGATTTTTTCCTACAGCAATTTCGAACCTTGCTTGGTGGCCAGTAACTTATGTAGTCTATAAACTTATGTCAGGGAAACGGTAGAAAATAAACAAACAGGCAGATGGAAAGAGAGTGGAATAAAACTACACAGACAACGTTAACATGTAGCTGCAATCATTTGAGGTAAAAATACAGAAATGCTTTCTAAGGCAATAGTTGATTTTACAAAAAATGATTGCGTGTGTGACTGAGTGAAAAGTATATTCAAATATTGATACATAAACCAGGTAGACAAAAAGTTCATATTATATATATATATATATATATATATATATATATATATATATATAGCTGTGTGTGTGTGTGTGTGTGTGTGTGTGTGTGTCCCCAGTCCGTAAACCGTGAGAATAATCCAACAAAATTACCTTAATATAAAATATTAAGTGGTAAATCCATATAGAGAGCGCGATGGGTGTTAACCAGATCGATATGAAATTTATAAAGGAAAACGCAACACGTCATTTCAATTGGTTATAAACTATAGCTCATTTCAATGAGTTTAATTAGCTCATTTCATCAGACCTTACAATATTCCTTCCATCTGGTACAAAATTTCTGCCGGAATGAGTCTTTTCTTAAAATGAAGAGAGGGATAACAATAAAAATAATAATAATAACATAAAATTACAAACAAAAAATAATAATAAAAATAAGGGAAAAGGGGAGAAAGAAAGAAAGAAAGAAAGAAAGAAAGAAAGAAAGAAAGAAAGAAAGACATCAAAAAGGAAAGAGAGTTTAGTTCCAAATATTGGCATCGGATCTGTCTGGAGCAGTTCAGGCCGTATTTTAGTTCTCCTATGAGATGTGACAACGGTGTACGTCTTTTGCAATATCTCTCTACAGGGTTGGCGAACGAGATAGTTGCAGGATTCCTACAGACGCCTTTGGTAGATGAGCATGTTTAGATAAATTTCAAATGCTGACTTTCATTACAGATACTTACCTGCATCTTCCATTAAAGACTGACGCAACATAATTTTCCTAACTTCATTCATTATATTCACGTACTTTTTAAATCCTTTTATAAAGTTCACTGGTTTTATGAATAAATAAATTTGAAAATGTTTTGTCATTTTTTAAGACTTTAAAAAGAAAATGAAAGAGTAATTTCTTCAATTTCTAACTCGTTGATCAATTTTATTTTCAGTAAACATTCTTCACAAAATGGTGAGACAAAATAATGAGTCACTATACATTTCTCTGATCAGAACTTTTTTCTGAAAAATACTTATATTTTCTTTTGAGATGCTTCGAATGATGCACCATTTTAATTATTTTTTCCTGTCCTGGGAAAAGGTTTAATGAGTAATCGACAAAGAATTTCATTAACAAAAGCGACACACCGAATTTAAATTGTAATTGGGGAAAAGACGTAAAGTTTTAAAGTCTTTTTCATTAAAGGAAATAGCTTTGTTATTGACTCAGCTCAAATAATGTTGCTACAATCCAGTTTTTTATTTTTCGTTTTTGCACGAAAAATACTGTATATAAATGAAACCCAATTGAAAATTAAAGATTGTTAAGATTAACTGTTCAGTAAAACTATAGGTTAGTCAGTAAAAGAAATTACATTTCAATTTGTCATTTATATAAAAGCATAAAGAAAAAATAATTCCTTTGAATATATATTGTTTAAACTTATTTAAACAGAAAGAAAGAATATAAACAAGTTTCGCGCCTAAAAGAAGTCATTTTCTTGTCCGTAGAGATCACAATCTATGAAATGCTTGACCGCTCTGAGAAGGTGGGACATACTATAAAAAGAAAGCCAAATTATGTTAGAAATTATGTTGAAAAAAGAGAAATTTGGTCGGCGGGATTTAAATAATTACAGATAACTCTGCTTAAAGAGTTTAGCCCCAATCCTGAAGGGACGTTTGCGGTCAGTTGCCGAGATTCAATTGAGACCCATGCTGCTTTGTGCTGTGAAAGGACGAACAATTCAGAGCAATCTGCATCTGATCCGCCACGCTGATCAGTTTCGACCACTCCAAGGCGTTCGAAAGGGTCAGCCATCAGTACCTGACTACTCTGCTGCAGGCCGCTGAATTCAAATCCGACTTCTACAAGTAGATGTCTCCTATATTGCACTCCCAGTGCCGTGGTACAGGTGAACAGAAATCTGTTACGCACTTTTGTGGTGTCCCGGTCGCCCTCCTTCGCCGGCGAAATTACGGGGCGTGCTGTCCGGCCTTTCTTCTCATGCTTTATTGGCTGTCTGTATTCTCACTCTGCAAGGACCGTAATACGCTTGAGTGCTTACTCTCCTCCCTCTTCTGATGTTTTGGCATCATCAGGTCTGCATAGAGGACTGTGTAAAATATCCGTGTCGAGTTTGGCTTTACTATGCTGAAAGTTGACAGGACTCGATCTTGGAAGGTAGTTTTAGGGATGCCTTCCCATCACTCCCGTTTTTAGGGCTGAGCGCTGTCGTAATCTCTGGAATCAGTCGAGATTCCTCTAAGAGTGTCTATTGGTATTCCTCGATTCACTACCTTTCATGGTCTAGAATACTTTTGTATCGGCAGTTAGTGGAGGAGGTTGCGAAAGCCCCACTCCTTGAGCGGCTCGACTTAATGGCGACCGAGTTGCGCTCTTTCTGGTCTTGGGCTCCAGCGGCGAATTACCTCAGCAACCCTGAATGTTTGCTTACCTGGCTGGCGATTGATTCTGAACCCGCTATCTCTCAATGACAACCTTCAAAGTGATTTGAACAGATTTTCCCGATTGTCAGTGGTGCGACCTTGGTCTCGAGAAAACGGCTTCGTACGCCTTATACCATTTTCAAAGCTGTTAAGCTTTTTAAATTCACCTCGTTTATTTTTACGCTAATTATTATACTTGATGGAAGTTTTTCCTTGCGTGCTTTTATCATTGCGTTATTTTTTTAAAAATGGTGTTCCATTATATTTCTTCTTTTCAGAATTACAATCTTGTATTTTTATTTGATTTAATGTCGTATTTTTAAATAGTTACTTTACTTAAATTCTAACGTTTTGAGTGTTTAAATGGTTTTCTAACCCCACCTCTTCTTAAGACACCCACCATTCTTTTCATATAGAGAAACATTCCGATACCCCAAGAGACACCTAAGAGTGTGTGTGCGTGTGTGTAACACTGATGTCCTTAATCTTAAACCATGCAAAAATTAACAAGCACATTCTATCAGTTCATTTATTTTTTACCAACAATATAAGTAAGAAAGAAATTGATCTCATGAATCTTCCCAGTGAGAATGAATCAATTTCTACTGCAAAACTGCTGCTCTTCTTACTGAGATTAATTTCCTCAAGCTCTCAAATTGAAAGTCTAATAGCCTTTCGAGACTGGAGGCCTGACGAAGTTAAAAATTGATCTCTATTTATTTATTCTTAGCGTTAATGGTTTTATTATCTTGATTTTCCCAAAATCATCGTTGGGTAATTCCGATTAAGACGGACACGAGAAAAGTAAAATCCATGCCTCTGATTACGAGCAAACATAGCTTTCAAATTAATTTGATAGATAGACAGTACCGACAAAAAGCTGGGAAATTCCAATTGCGAAGAAACGTAATAACAGGTCACACGAAGATAGAGATATAGACAGAGACACACAGACAGAGATAGATACCGACAAAGAAAGAAAGACAAAGAAAGAAAGAAAGAAAGAAGACAGACAGACAGACGAAGAAAGACAAATATCAATAGATGTCTGTTTAAAACAGATTCCTCCCTCAATGATTAGTCGATGGTGAAACAGGTTTTAAAAGCTTATTTTTACAAAACGTTTTCCAACTCATGTAGATTGGTGCTACAAACGATCATGCTCTTGTAGCAAGAAAACATATAACTGTTGTGGAGCAAGTAAAACACCACCAGTAACACAAATAAACTGGACGAGACGCCTTAAATAAAGAACGAATTTCAGGACCAATGTTTTACACGAACACAAAAAATTTCCGTCAAACTCTCTGCTTTCACACAGAGTTCCTCTCAGTTGAGATTCCGTCAAAGGACAGAAATTCGGACGAGAAAAATAGACTAAATGCCTGAAGCCGCGTATCCGGGGTGTGGGCAAATTTTGACCATTAACCTCAGTTTTCGCGCTGATGTTCTCCACATAAAGCCCGATCTTGTGTCACATTCCATCTCAGTTGCAGGAACTCAGGGAAATTACTCGGAGTTCCGCTCAAATTCGTGCGGAAAGAGACTCAACCGAAGTTCTCCCTACAGAATCACGTCTATAGTTAGACAATGCAAAGTGCCCGATTCCGCGTTTGCGGGAGCTAGGTCAAATTTGACCCTTATCCCTGGTGACCGCGATCGGTTTCCCCACGTTTAACCCTACTTTCTGTCACAATACGTCTCTGTGGGTGTACTTTGGGTGAGTAAATGCCTAGGTTTCGGATAGCGTGTTCGTTAGGTACTGTTGAAATCAGTCCTGGCATAATATTATAACCGTTACTAGCGATTTATAACAATTACACATACTTGATTTTAATTGAGAAACCAGTTTTAGACTTGTTTACTTCCTACATTATACGAATACATAAACATAAACACGCACACATATGACGCTCTCGCCTATCGATTGAGCACTCTGGGGAAATAGTAAACTTTAAGAACAGTAGCTACTCACTGCTATTTACGCATCGTTCTTCAGCAATAAATTAAACACGCTTGGCTATTGGCGTTTGTTTATATTGTGGATATAACACGGTAAAATCTTGTTCCACTGTGCGCGGATAGCTTAGAGGCAGAATCTTTGATCTGGCTGGAAGCATTCGGATATCTAACTGCACGTATGAGCTATGATACATTGAAAAAGAACTGTCTGCGGATAACTCACACACACACACACACACACACACACACACACACACACACACACACACACACATATATATATATATATATATATATCTATAGAGAGAGAGAGTATCGAGGAAGCAAATAATTTTCTAAACATATACTGTTAAATATAAGATAGAATGAATGTATATTATGTTTAATCATGAGCCGTTCTAAACATCGTATTTTGGCTTTAATTTCAGGTGAAAATAAAGACAAAAATTCTCCAACATTTGGATAATTTTTTATTACGTTAGTTCTAAGCTTTCAGCTTCAGATATTGGATGCCATCTACATTGAATCCAAACAAGCCTACACTTAATAAAATCACGTTTAAATCTGGTCATAGCACATTACATTGCATTTAAATATATGGTTCTGTTATCCTTTCGTGCTCTCATGCGGTGTGACGTCATAGAACAGCATAACAAATTTGCGAACTGCGTTTGCTATTTTTGGTAACTGTTGCCGTTGCTTAGCGGAGTTTTATGTCAGCACAAGATAATTTCGTCGTGGTAGATGTTTTTGTGTTAACGTCCTTGTAACCTCTCTGTTATCAATTTGGAAATATTTCAAGTATTTTTTCCTTTAGATGTTTTGCTAATTAACCTGTTTCATAAAAACGAATTCTATTTTGTTATAACAAAATCTGTCTTTTGGAGACAAAACGTGGTTCATGCGACGTTCTGGGTGTTTTAATTTACTTTAGATTCATTGTTTCAAATATTAGATGTATAATGCTGGTTACGTATACCATTAAAAAAGAAACATGGAAGATGTTTTCAAAACCGATGCTACAGCACTGAAGCTGCAGAAACAGAGTTACAGATGTGATCAATGCCTTCCCTAAATTTCCACTGACATCTTATATAAAATAACTCAAATTCTAACGTTCTTTAACAAAAACACAATGTCAGTTTGAGATTTCTAGTCACCTGGCGTATTTTATTAACGAGGATGCTAGATGGTGATTAAACCTGCTGGAACCGACGATAGGAGACATGTATAATTTATCTTTTATCTTGAATCAGTCATTCGTTTTCTTATGCGAAAGTCGGGGGGTGGGGAATTACAAAGAGGATTGCTCTTTGTTTGTCTTATTCAGTGATACTTATTTATTTACCGTGTATTATGAATTTTCCTGCATTGTGAACAGAACGACCGTCCGCTACTCTCCTTAGCAATTCGGTCAACCTAAGATGAATAGATTCGACAACTGTACAATCAGAAAATAACACAGCAGTACGGAATACGGTAACAATCTGTAGAAGACGTCAAATATTCCTTTTTGGTTTGTTAAGTTGACTGAATTTATATGTAGAAATAATTTTCATGCACATATTTTAAGCGGATCTCTGTTCGGTTTTGTTTTTTGTTGTTTTTTTTTCTACAGTCTGGATCTGTGTATGTTTCTGTGTTTTACGGGTGCGATTTAAAGTATGATTCAATTCACTGAACAGCAGAATTGACCAACTTTCAAAGAAACATTTAGTTGGCATGAACTAACTGCATCTCTTTTTCTTCTCTTTGTCCATTCGAGGTTCGTTTTTATCAGTGGGCCAGTCCATGATAATTACATGAAGTTTTTTAATTCAGTTGTTTCTAACCTGTGCTATTTTTAGAAAAAATATATTTAAGATATATACATTATACTCGCTATACTGTTCCTTATAGTAATAAATAAAATTAGATCGTTACTTATCTTATCCTACTCAGAGTTTTGAGGAGATTACAGCCACTTCTCAGAGAGAGGGAGAGGGAGAGAGAGAGAGAGAGAGAGAGAGTACATGCAGAGTGTACAAGCATGATCCCATGATCATTTAAGGCTTATGGCCACAACACGTTCAAACACGAGTTCTCATACGAACGCCAAAGTTAAGTAACGTCGAGGTCTGGTCAGTACCTAGATGGGCAAACGCTTAGAAATACAAAGAGCGGGTGGTCTAAATAATAAAGATCAGGAATTTGAAATTGATGAGGTGAGTTCCATATGGGTTCGTCATATTCATTTACGCGCAAATATTCTTGAGAAATGTTTGCAATGGGATAATTAGCAAAACTTGTATCAGTAAAAATCATTACCTCATAAAAAATTCTTACTCTCTAAAATATTTTTAGCTTTAAATAATATGCAATAGGTTGATAAGCCGTAAAAAGCAAATCAATCAATGACAATCACTTAACAATATATACACTCTAAGACAGCCTGGTACGTTAATAAGGTGAGAGAGATGAATTTCGAATATATATACCTGTTATTTAAGAATACTTATTTTCCAGACACCATAAGAAAGAAATGCAACAAGATTTCCCAGACGTTTGTAAACATGATTTCTTGACAAAAATTTTCAACTGAAATAAAGGTTAAATCAAACAAGGAATTATCACTTCAGTGCTTGTAGTAACTTACATTTAACAATTTTTTTCACCTTTGGCATATCTGCCAAATTCGCTGTTTTTTTTAAATTTTACAAAATCTTTGATCTTTTCCCTTATTTACTCACCATAAAACAAGTAAAGAATACCACAGTGATCGATCGATCGAACACCTGTAGAAAATAACGATTTTCTGTTGGTATTTATTCTAGACAATACACCTGCCATTTCTACATATACATGCAATCGAGGTACTCCTTTAAAGATATGTCGGCATTTAAAACAAGATAATATGATATTAGTCTCGTTTGAAATTCTGAGAGGTCTTACAGGGTTTTCTCATCGACCAACCTTGCTCACCTGACACACGTCATTTCCCTATTTTCCATAGGATAAGAAGCTCTTCGAGAGATGGTCGTCTTCAGATCTTCCTGAATCACACGATCCTTGTGTGGACAAAAATAACTCGAGAACGATGCAATGAACAAAGGCGAGGAGGAATACAATAGACAAAGCTTCGTTGTAACGCCGCTTTCCAATTGGCTTTTCTTTATCGATTCGCCACACCTCTTTGTGCATTCCTCTGCCTTCGTATTTCTCCTGTTTTTATTTGTGTTCTTACATTTTGTTTCTTTTTTTTTCCACTGCTATTGTAATTCTAGTACGTTTGAATCTTCTGCGGCTTTTTCTTTCCTGCTTTTCTTTTATTCTTCATCTCTTCCCATCTCAATTGAGACTATTTCCTCTTTATCTTTACTCTCATCCTAATTTTCCTGCTATCTTTTTCTTACGTTCTCTCTCGTACATCTTTATTTACTCTTTCGATCTTTTCATTCTGGCATCATCATCATCATCATCATCATCATCATCATCTATGTGCCATGTACTTTTAGGACGTAGGCGATTATGGTCCTCTACTTTTGCCTATCCCTTGTTGCTCTTAATATCCTATCTCCTTTTATTCCACTCAATCCCCGTCCCACCATCCATCTGTTCAAGTCCACCAGGTATGTCGTGCGCTGATTTCCTTTATTCTTCTTCCTCTCTACCCATCCCGTGGGCATTAGGTTTTCTAAACCCTCCTCCCTCATTATATGTTTCAAAAATTCAGTTGTCTTTCCCTGATGTTAAGTATCAATTTTCTTTTCGTGTCCATCCTCTCCAAAACCTCATAATTGCTCGTATGCTTCGTCCATGGTAACCTCAGCATCCTTCTGTAGAACTGCATTTCAGTTGCTTCAAATCTTTCCTTCATCTTTGATGAAATTGTCTAGCATTGGCTGCCATATTTAAAGACAGACATCACAGAAAAAATTAGTACTCTCTTCTTTGTTTCCATTAAAATTTTCCTTTCTCTTGATACGTTACTCATTTTCTGGAATGCATCCTTGGCCATGCAAATGCGTTTTCGAATCTCCGTGTAGCACTTTCCGTCTTCTGTTAGAACACTTTTCAGGTATTTAAATTTCTGAACCTGTTTGATTTTAGTGTTGTGTGCTCCTCTTTTTACTGATTACCATACATTTAGTTTTCTTGTAGTTTATTTGTAGTCCTTTCTTTCAAATTTCTTCAACTACTTCCATATATATATATATATATATATATATATATATATATATATAGGTGTGAGTTTGTAACCTTGCGATCGTCAGACATATGTCAGCTCTATCACTGATATTGAGTGCTTTTAAATTAGTACCACGCATATATAATATATAAATAATATAATATATATAATAAATTGTATATCTATCTATCTATCTATCTATCTATCTATCTATCTATCTATCTATCTATCTATCTCTTTCTCTCTCTCTCTCTATATATATATATTGATATTTATAATTATATACATACACTTTTCACATATATATATATATATATATATATATATATATATATATATATATATACTGAGCGTATGAATGAGGGAGAGAATGAATATTTATAATTTTAATCTATTTTCGGAACATACTTTCATATAATAAAAATTTGATGGTTAGATGACGTGTGCGTCACTTCATTAAATCTGAAGGAAATAGACTTTAGTATACAGTCAAAGTATTTCCATTTAAATTCTTCAGCATTAATTCAAAGTATTTGAACTTAGAGAATTTGAAGAGAGATTTTAGTATAAATTCAAATTCTTTATCATAAATTGTAAGTATTTCAACATATTACAGAATCTGAAGGGTGAAAATTTTAGGTGAGTGCTTTTCTTTCTAGCACCCATTTTTGCTGCTTTTTGGAATCTAAAGATAGAATATGTTGTTCAAAACATCTTTTCTACTGAGAACCTTTGCACACGCTTAATAAAACATCGAACGAGCTAGATCAATTTAGTATCCCTAATGTTTTTTGCGCAAAAGCTTGTTACAAATGAGTAATTTTTTGTATTGCCAACCTTTAAAATCCACACTCAAAAATCCCTATTTAATATCTAATTTATGCTGAATAAATAAACAAGCTACCTGCACTAGTTTCTAAACATGCTAAAACGTAAATCTATATGTTTTATGAAAAAGATGATTACCAATGCCATTTCACAGATATTTTTTTAATATTAAATTTTATCTTTTTGAATGTCTAATTACTTTAAACGAGTTTTTGTGTAAGACCAATGATACGTCGAGCAGATTATTACTAAATATATTGAATTCTATCCATACAAGGTCACTTTGCTGTGGTGACCTTGAGATAGACCAAAGTAAGATAAGAAAATATTTACGTAGATCGCTTAGTTTCTTCAAATGAACAAAAATTTTCCGGGGGAAAGGCTAAGGTAAAAGTAATTGATGGTACTGGTTTTAATATCAGAAATTAGTAAATGCAATATTTTCCTTCCTCGACTTGAACATCGATCGCTGGTACTAAAGACAAACTGGCTGATTTCTTACCCACAAAATAGATATCGATAAAAGGTAATTGGAAGTTCTAAAATCGTAGGCGAAAAACATAATAAGAAATATAAAAAAAAGTTACACAAAAGAAAGAAAGAAGGAAAGCGTACACAAAAGAAAGAAAGAAAGAAGAAAGCTTACAGAAAGAAAGAAAGAAAGAAAGAAAAAAGCTTACAGAAAGAAAGAAAGAAAGAAAGAAAGAAAGAAGAAAGCTTACAGAAAGAAAGCTTATAAAAAGAAAAAAAGAAATAAAAAATAATGAAAGAAAGCATATTGAAAAAGAAAGAAAGCTTACAAAAAAAGAAAGAAAGCTTACAGAAAAAGAAAGAAAGAAAACATACAGAGAAAGAAAGAAAACATACAAAGAAAGAAAGAAAGAAAGAAAAATACAGAAAAAAAGAAAGAAAGCATACTAAAAAAGAAAGAAAGAAAGCATACAGAGAAAAAAAGAAAAAAGAAAGCATACAGAGAAAGAAAGTATATTGAGAAAGAAAGAAAGAAAGCATACAGAAAAAGAAAGAAAGCAAGAGAAAGAAAGAAAGCATACAGAGAAAGAAAGAAAAAAGAAAGCATACAGAGAAAGAAAGAAAAAAGAAAGCATCCAGAGAAAGAAAGAAAAAAGAAAGCATATAGAGAAAGAAAGGAAGAAAGCTTACCGTCAGAAAGAAACAAACAATGAAAGAAAGAAACAACAAAAGGTAAACATGGCGAGATGAAAAAGACGCAATTAATAAAAATGTTATTAGTCGTGAAAACCAACGAAAAATATGGACTTGCACAAATAAAAATTACATCATAGAGAAAGATAAAGAAAACAAAAAATCGAGACTTTTCCAATAGTATTTGGTATGAATAGCGTGGAAATGACGCATCAATATAATAGTTAATTGAAGTGCAGTCGTACGCATGTGCGAATCAGCAAAAGATAACGACAAAGAAAACAACGGGTAAGGTGCAAGTCTTTGGTGTTTAACTGTCATTGAGGCTTTCTTTTTTTCTTATTGATGGCGATTCCTTGCAAAGGATGGACCAGGATTATTCAATCAGACCGAAGTGCTTTTTGTGTGCGACAGGTTAAAGCAAGAATATTCTTCTGTGCGTCGAATACTCGTCTTTATCATAGAGCTCCTCCTCGCGACAAGTGGATGTGATGCTGTCAGCTGCGAAAGCTGAAATGGTCTCTAGATATCCACTCAACAGCAGCTCATGCTTACATAAGGGGCAATTTAGTGGTGGGTGAAGAGCATGTCTCTTCGCTCAAGTGAGATGCGTTCGAATCTAGGTGTGTCCATCTGGGTTTTGTGTCTCTAGAGATATATTTATTAGTTTGGTACAAGGACATATGAGAGTAAAAAAAATAAAATATTTTGCATCATTCTTAGTTAGGAGACCATATTTCCTCGAAAGAGAAACCAGTGCTCAAACTCTGGAATTATAATTAGCTTCAAACACAGGCGCTGACTTCAGATGCACAATTATTGAATCAAAAAAGCAAATACAATTTTTTCATTTGTGTATATATCTGGATGTATGTTGCGGTGCAGTGGATATCGGCTCGAAACGAGAAATCGGGGAGCCGAGTTCGAATTCTCGTTGAACTTCTTGCATTCACTTATGCGCAAATACCCTTGGGAAAGGTATTAATCCGTTTCTTCCTTCCAGATATGGGTTAAATAACAGGACAGATTGGGTTCTATGGCCTTGGCTGGCAACCAGTCTACTGCAGACAGTAATGGCAACCTACTGCAGGATAATCTTCTGCCCAATCAGTCATGTCTCTTTCGAGAGACGTATGGCACTTAACTGACTGACTGATGTATCTAGATCTATAACTGCTCTATATATCTTTCAGTTTCTGTTTTGTAACTGATTTAAAACACGGCAACGCAAAAATTTTAACTACTTTATTTACTAAACTAAACTTTACTGACTCTTTGGACGTTGGCACGAAAGACTAAAATGCAATAGTTGTTTCCAGTCAAGGCGAAACCGTAGACTGAAAGAAAAATGGATGAATATAAGTCAAATTTTGATTTCCTGGTATCGATATTAAATAAGTTTTTTTCTTCGTAAACTGAATTTTGAAGGCTAAATAAGTCCTTTGAGTAAATGGTATCATGGCTGAGACTAAGAACTACAATTATACCTACTTAGAGCAAAACCCGAAGCAAAAACCAAAATAAAAGGGCTGAAAACCTGATTTTGATCAGACCCGATAGAATATCGGAGTCTCGATTTCCAATATCGGAGTGAAATAACTCATCCAAGGATAAACTAACCTAAGTAAGTCCATGAAAACTTATCGTACTCATCGGGAGTAAAATTGGAGAAAATGAAACACATTGATGGTTAAATATTGGTTTTTGATCAGATTCGATAGAACATCGGGGATATCGATTTTCGATATTGGGGAAAATGAGTCATCTGAGTTCTACTAATGTTTGAGACTAAAAAACTATAATTTTACCAAGTTAGAGCAAATTCTGCAGCAAGAACCACGATAAAAGGGATGAAATCCTGATCTTGATCAGACCTGATCGGATATCATGGTATCGATTTTCGATATCGAGAGAAAATCGGAAAAAATAAGACGGAAAGCCTAAAAAAATATTTGTGAAAAGTTTGGTGAGAAAGGGATAAAAATTGTGGATTTGTATAATGGATAGAGACACACACACACACAGACACATGCATCTTGCCTTTTATGTATATAGATACAAAATTTGTGATTATTCATGTAGAGAGAAATATGGGTTTTGTATGTCAAAATTCCAACATTCCTTTAAAGGAATTTAGGAAGTTTGCCGGTGTTTTTGTATCATTGAATTTGTATACAGAAAACGAACCGTTATAATCGATAAATTATTAAATATTTACTAAACGTTGAATACATATTGCATGTCTCTTACTGTTATAATATATGAAGTATCTGAAAACAATTTTACAAATTTTAATCGCTGTGTGTCTGTGATAATCATGATCATGTAGCGGTAATATAATTCAAATATGTGAAGAGAATAAGTGGTTTTTCATATTCAGTTTGTGTAACTACTTACTCCAGTATCAACTACTACTATATCAGTCAGTTAAGTGCCATATGTGTTACACGCTTGGGCGATCATGTCTCGAAAGTGAGGCATGACTGACTGAGTAGAATATCATCCCACAGTAGGTTACCATTACTTTCTAGTAGTTGGCTATATAACATAATCTGTCCTGTTACTTAACCCATAACAGGAGAGAAGAGGCGGATTAACACCTTTCCCAAGTGTATTTGCGCGTAAGTGAATGCAAGTAATTCAACTGGAATTTGAACTCGGCTCCCCAATTTCTCGTTCCGAGCCGATATCCACTGCTCCACAACGTACATCCCATATTGACTTTTTTGTACTTTTAGCATGTAGAGTTTAAAAATATTCACACTCAGGAACACACACTGATATCAAAAAACAAAAAAAAACTGAGTATAACATGTTTTCATATGCATATATTTTAAATAAAATGTATTTAGGCAACAAGCATTCTTTTAAAGAATTTCTTTTAAACAATGTGGAAAAAGGTCTGTCTATCAATTTTTATTAAGTTTTTCAAATTTCTGAATAAGTTGTTTTATACAATCGGTAAGCTTTCCAAATTTTATTCATTTTTCTGAATATTTTGAATGTTGCTACATTTGTTGTCAAGGAATTTTATATGTCTATGAAACTGTTTCTAAGTCCGGTGTTCTCCCGTTTTTTCTTTAATATCACTCAAGGTAACATTATTTACAACCGTCAACTGAATGTTTACGTAATTATTTTAATACACACCTCAATATTTGATCTCCTTCTGAGAAAAATACTCTATTTAATGTCGGCTTCTTTCTTTTCATTACAACAGCTTCCAGAATTTTGTCTTCCTTTTTAGTAAGTTTTTTATAATAGTTTGGTTTTGTTTACTAAAATTTGTCTTATATATGCTTGCGAGTGTATATACCACCATTTTAGTTTAGTTTCGATATATGACATACATATGGTTTTGTATGCGTCTATATATATACCTATACATATTCTATATCAGACTTGTGTTTTCACAATGCAGTTAGAACTAACAGAAGGAGTTTTGAAAAATAATCAAAATCTTTACACTCCTCAAATTAAGAAATATTCGATAAGCACAAAGCAATTTACGATAAAATTCTCAGTGTCAGCGGCTATCAATCCTCCAAAATAAACTTTGAGGAAAAATTTAGGAGCCCAAAAAGAAAAAAATAGAAACATATATATCATATGGTATAACCCTCCATTTAATCAGTTAGTTAATTTTAAAATAGGACATAACTTTCTTAAGCTAATAGATAAACATTTCCCCCAAAATAACCCACTAAGTAAAATTTTCAATAGGAATACAATAAAACTCAGTTATAGCTGCTCCAACAATTTAGAAACAATAATTAAATTACATAACAGTAATATATTAAAAGCATACAACAGAAATAACTCCAACACTCATGACAGTCTGTCTCACAATAATAACCTTTATAACTGTAGAAACCCGAACCAATGTCCCATATCTAATAAATACTGAACAAAATCCCTAGTATATATGTATTCGATTTCATCCATGAAAAATCATAAGCTAAAGTCCTATGCTAAAATTTATATCGAAAACACAATGGACATTTTTAAGAAGCACTTTTACAATCACCTCTCATTCTTCACTAACAAGGACAAACAAAATATGACATAACTTTCTATGTATTTTTGGAAGTTAAAAACTAAAATAAAACACAAAGTTAAATGGAAAATCCTAAAACAGGCCAAAACATCTACATCGATAAAGGAACCAGGTTTCCTTTGTCATCAAGAAAAAATAGAAATCATTAAATACATGAATAGCAACATACTATTAAACCAGAGGCATGAAACCACAGTAAACTGCAAACACATTAAAGAACTAACCTTACAATCATGCTAAAAACTACAAAAGCCAAAGTTAGGACCCCTAGAAACGATAAACTTTTATCATATTAAAAACACTCTTACTTCAAATTTAACCTTTATTTCATACCAAAAACTGATCTAATTTAAAGTTTTATATAAAAAAGGAGTTTCTAAATATACAAAAATAAATTAATTATAAAACCAAGTTTAAATACAAAAATATTTGTAGTCGTATAATTCACTAATAAAGATATGTTTACCAAATAGCAATCTCTATTCCGATTTTATCACATCTACTCCTACTCCTCTCCTACCCCATATACATTTTCTTATTTTCTCCTTTTATTAAACCCAAAGAACTAACCATAAAAGCTGTAAAGGACCATACTTTATCTTCTAATGTTAAATCTGTCAACAAAATTTTCAAAGCGTCTATTAATCACCTCTATCCCTTACATCTCCCTTTTCGTTCAAATGCTAAATGACAACTTACAATCCTTATTTCCCCATCTCCCACCCCAGCTACATCTAACACACAATTTGCCAGTTATAAGAAAAAGAATTTCCATTTCTTTTCACACTACCTGAGAGATATTGTCCTTTCAATGTCGAAACAAAATGTACACTTTGTAGTAGATAATAATTTGTACATGCATGAAAACTATAATTTATAATAAATATTCACAGCTCTATTTTATATCGAGCACTGTTTTAAATTAACGTTTTGAACGTTGTCAATTTTTTCTTTGTTTCTTATTCACTTATTCATATATTGTGGGATTGCAGCTTATAATATCTAGGCAATGAAAGAAATAAATCCACTAGGATGCAAGGGGTTACTGAGCGTTAGAAAATATGTGAAAATTATCTTTAAGAAGAGAGAACAATAAAAGAACAAAAATTAAGACAGAAAATAATGATCGTAATTGCAATATATAAAACTAATCGAAAATTGTTTAACATGTTAGCTTAGACTTTTGAAGATTTTTATAAGTGTCATCAGTTTTTCAATCACTAAGTTTGGTATGATTTTCTATTTTTTCGACTGTAACATTACAGCGATTTTTGCTTCTTCACATACATGTTTGCGTTAATATTGCTTTCAGTTCATATATACTGTATGTTTTAATGAGGAAGAACAAGTTTCTATTTGATTAATATCTGTTACAGATTGGAAGTCATTCCATTAGTTTGTTATCTCTGAAATTTAGTAAGATTATGAAAGAAAATCGATTTGCTTAAATATATACTTTTGCTTCTTTGTTTTGAAATTTACCACGAAAAATAACCTCCACTTCATCAATTTTAAAGAGAGCAATAATTCTACATCCTACATTATTAGCATAAATTTTACTCCAACTCACCACGGTTGTTTCCTAATATTTCATATCACAGGCAAGGCGATTGCTTAAAGATTTTTTTGCGTTTTATATACCGTCAAATACATTAAGTATATTTTGATAATTTTATCAACATCGATTGTTTAATACCATGTTTTGAAAACATTGACTGACTTAAAGTGTTTATCCGTATTTACTTTTTTATCTATATTAAAACCAGACTACTCCCATACACAGTGCAATGAGTAAATTTATATTTTTAATTGCACGTTATTTTTTCTTTTTCTTTTTCGTCAACTGGAGAGTATAGTAAGGTTAGTTGGGCATCGTATGTGAGAAAAAAAGAACCATAGCTTAATTCACTCGGCTAGAAACTTGGAAGTTCAATACGAACATTTCAGAGTCAATCTGAGTTCAGTGCAAAGGAATTGGAAGGAGTTGGATGATATATCCAGTTAACATTATGGTGTTTAAAGTGATTACTAGTGATGGCGACGTTACAATTTTTTTCATCTTTTTCCAGAGCCTGAGACTCAACATGGAGGTCTACAGCAAATGCCTTGAGGAGGTAATACTGGCCTGGATGTAGAGGGTGGCTGCTAGAAGACCCTCTGTCTGGCAATAGAATTGTTTGATGTAGGTAACAGTTTACCAATCATACACTGTACCTTTTCTTATAAATATAATCGTTCTATTCTCAATACCTCAATAGATTCGTAGAATGGGATATAAGAAAAAAAGAAACAAGCAGAAATTGCAATCTACGCATGGCGGAGAAACTGTAAATTAAGAACGCAAATGGTTTAAAAAACCAAAGAACATAAATTGTTTTGAACCTTTTGTAGGCTGACGCATTCCCGTTGAAAAACAACAAAAATCGATAGAACTCAGGAAGGCCTAAAACAAATAAGCGCTCATTTTGAAAAATTACGACGCGAAACACCGGCTACTTACATGTAACTAAATAAAAATATCATTTATATAATTTTAATGTCTGATTTTAGTTAGAAGATATTAAATTCCCAGGGCAGAAAAAAGAGTTATTTCAGTGGAAAATTATATTCATTTATTTCTTCCCAACTCCGGTTTGTTGTCTATCTCTCATGCGCGCGTATTTTTATGAACAATTGTTTACGTGTACAAGTTTTTAGTTGGGGCTTAAAAATCTTCTTTTTTTTTTAATTCTCTCATTAAAAGTTCTAAAACATCAGTTTATAATAATACTGAATATGATATTGGAACTTATAGTATTCAGAAGAATATTGATAAATATATAAATCAATGCAGAATGACTAGAATATGATTTAATTGTTTTCTACGGTTTATCAACTCTTTGCGGGTTATTTAAAGCCAGAAAATGTTTTAGATTGTAAGAATTTAAAAATAGTAATTGATACAATGATACCAATCTTAGTTAACATATAGCAGGGGAAAAGTGTATTCATACTTTTTCCAAGGGTATTTGTGCGTAAGTGAATGCAACGAATCCAGTAGGATTTAAATCTCAGTTCTCCAATTAACAATTCCGTGTCATTATGCATTACACCGACCACACATCCAAGCTTACAGCACCTCATATTCTCACCTAAGTACTGTCCAGGCTCGATGTTGCTTAACATCGGTTATGGTACTGGAATTAGTGATTCAATCTGATGTAAGCCATTAGAATCTTCTAATTAATGGAATAAACTAATTTGTTCGTCTCATTTGCTGTCTGTCAATATTAAACGTCACTCATTAAATCAAACCTTACTCGTAATTTTCACTTTAGTAAGATTTACAATCCACATTATTGCAAAGTTACTGCTTTTATTAAAGTCAAAAATCTAAATTCTATCAATCGTTTTCCCCGTCGACATATAAAATATTCAACTAAATAATCACCAGACAATGTGATCATAAAAAGTGTCGGAAATGTCAACAATATCAAAGAACACGAATCAAGAATTTGTGTTCTGATTAAGTTTATTTCATTCTTTTGTTGATAATATCAAGAGGCATCTCTGTTGTCAACTTCTTTTCTTTTTCAGACAATCGCTATTGTTATGTGTCAAAAGTTAATGACCCGCTGTTATTCCCCACATATTTCTCTTAACAAGAACATCAACAAGTCAGTATCCGGTCTATCAAACCCTAAAGGCCAGCACTGGACAGACGGGGAGAGATGCGTCGAGAGAGTGACAAAGAAATACGAAGTGAGAAAGAAGAGTATCATCAGGAGTGTATTTTGAGATGAATAAGAATTTATAAAGGCGATGCAAAATGGAATTCTTCTGTTAAAAATATTTAAGGTAACGTCTATGGTTTGACTATTTGATTTTGAATATACAGACGTTGTTTTCTGCAAGAATTCTGATGAATTTTCAATACATCGAAAATCTCTAGATTCTTATTGTAGGCTCTACATTCATTATAAATTTAAAATTACTCCAATCACCTAAATGTTTACTCTTTGTCCGTCTATTTGTCTCTCTTTCGTTATATAACCTATAATTCAATGCTTGAATCTATCAGTGGTTAATTTGGTCGATGGAGCGAGCAGATGCGCAAAGCAGGATTTGGAATGTGCAATATAAAGTGATGTAATTCAACTTCACTTAGAATATTAACACAATATGACTTTTTTCTTCCTACCAGTCAGTGCAATGTTTGTTATATGCTTCATTATTAAAAAGATAGAACTCAAACGCCAGTAATAAATTTAAGCAGCTATCTACAAGTGGAATATAATACGATTGTAAAGTCTAATCTTACCTCAACAGAAGAAATGATTTGAAAATGTACAACACTATCTTGTGATTTCATCTGATCTGTACCGCCCAGTAAGTGCGGGATTCTTCATGCTATCTTCAAACTTTATAAAAGCCAGATCAGCCTGGAAATAGAATCAGTCAGTTAAGTGGCATACGTGATACACGCTTGGGCGATCATGTCTTGAAAGAGACATAACTGACTGAGTAGATGATTATCCCGCAAAGCAAAGTTCAGATAACCTCTTTATAAAATCAAAGATGGATTCGACATTTTGTGAATAACAACATTTTTTTTTTTTACAATAATGCTCACTAACTATCTACAAAATTAATGCTATGCATTCTTGTTAAAGGTGAAAATTCGAAAATGATTAAAGTTTAATCAGTTCTTTTCATAAATTAAACACCGATATTGGTTAACATTGTGATAAATGACTTGTTGGTTACATTTTAATGTAGCGGACCTTTCCGGTTCCTGTCAGTTTTGTTTGACGTGCTGCGTTTCTTATTTAGAGATTGTGTTATTTGAAAGTACAGTCTTATTCGTTCCGACAGACGCTTCGAAACCACAAAACTTGACCCACCCGCCACATGAAGATTACTTATCTTGTTTATTAAGTTAAATTCTAACTACTACGCCATTGTTCGCCCAATATTTCCGTCAATGATTTCCCAATAACTGTGCAAATTTAGTTAATGTTATCTAGTTGTTGTTACTTTGATAGTTGGCGACAAATGTTATTTGGATTCTGGTCTGTTCAAATACCTCTTTTTAGATTATTTACTTAAGTAGAAGATGCCGTTTAACACTTGATACTAATACAATAATTTGCCGAAATTTTTTATGTATTGAAAATTCCTTCGAAATAACGACGTTTGAGATCCTGATGACACTTCATATATCGTCGCGTAATAACTGTCCTGTAAAAGTTCTAAACGGGTAGCGTATTGGTTATGCATTTGAAAGGTAGATAGGTCAGCAATCTTGTCTGTTACGTTCACTTTCGAGCAAATGCCCTTGGGAAAGACATACATCTATCACATCCAATCTTGAGCTATGAATTAAATAATAGAGTAGAATGAACTCTGTAACCTTATCTGTAGAGAAGAAGAGTAACATTGCTTTCCAAACCATTGAAAGCCTTTAGTGGCATTCACAAGCGGTCATATCAGTTCATATATATTAAAGAAATAAAGTTATGAATGGCCAAGCTCGCCATCTTTCTTAAAAATAACTGACATTACGTAGACAAATTCTTATTACTTATAACGTAAATAGTAGGTGGAATCGAATCTGACGGAGAAATTATAGGAAGGGGGGTTAGAAATTCCCTTGATTGCTTTTAAAGTCGATGTTTGCCTAACGTCTCTTACTTGACTTAGTAAATATCAGCTCGAAGCAAGAACAATAATACTAACAATATTTGACACCGATTCGTTTATTTCGACGTTCAGCTTGAAAAATCCCTCCACCTCTTCTGACACTGAATTATGCGGCAGGATAGTGGTTCTGGTGTTCCCACCAGTAAAGAGTTCAGCCTAGACTAACTACAGTGAGTTTCGATTGACTGCATATAAGACGGAACTTAAACTTAAAACTCTGTATTAATTTGTAGTTGTTTGGTGATAGTGTTATTAAGTAAAAACTATATTTACTAATCATGAATGAAAAAAGCGTACAATTATGCGTCCTCGGATTTTTGTGTCGCATTCTATGTCCTCTTATGTCTTAGATATTTAAAATTTTATTTCATCTGCAATTTGCGTGTTAGGTTTTTACTTTTACTGACGATTATGCATTCTGTCGTCTTGCAGTTAAGGTTTAGTCCTTTCTTCTCTTTTCTTCTCTACCTGCTGGTTTCCTTTCTGCGTCTGCGATAAACATTGTCATTTACATATATGTTGTTCAGATTGTAGCCCCAATAATGAATCCTGCTAGATTTTCTAATTCTCTTAGAATCGATTCACTAAAATCTCATGTGTAAAAAATACAAGAAAGCGTGTAAAAGCTCTTACAACATTAGAAAGAAAAACTTGTCGCAGCCATTTTTTGAAGTGATTGACAAGATCAATCGTGTTTCCTGTTATTCCCTCTTCATCAGATTTCTTTTCATCATTATTTTATCGTTCGTAGCGGACGTCATACTATAGTAACTGTCTTGTGAAAATCAACCAAATTGAATTATCGATTAAATAACTATTGATCGATTTGCAAAATCAATACTCAATCTATAGTTTATTATAGATTTTTAATATAATATTCTAGTTGAACATTAAATAATTTATTTCCATTCATTAAATGCTAAGATTCTCACTTGATCCGATATTTTCTAACAAAGTTTTTCTGTCAATTTCAACATTTTATTTTGATATCAATATCCTTCATATTTTACGACATTGAACTTTTAAAATGATTTTTAAAAGAAAGTTGTATTAATTTTCTTTAAACTCCTTGTAATCATTCCAAGTTCTTTTTCTAAACGATGACTTTCAAACGCCACAGCATTGGTTAAATCTATGAGATAGAAAACCAATAATCTAAAAAACAAAATCTAAAAGTTTAATCTTTAAAACTTTATTTTATTCTATTTTGAAATAGTAATTACTCAAAATCCACAACCATCGATTAAATAAGCCAAGAAATCAAACTACATAATTTCAAAGACATTCACACATTCTAAGATTGCTCATTTACCAAGACCTAGAATATACCGCCTGGAAAGAGTTGACCCCATCAAAAAAGAGTTACTTGGTGGATGCTTGAGGACTCAGGTGCGATCGACGAATGCTTGCCTATACACTCAAATATAGCCACGGCCATTGTCTGCCTATAGACTAATGTATAATAAAAACAGATTTCAACAGTAAATAACATAACAGAGGTTGGTATATTGTAAAATCCACCAAACTAAAGCATATCCGAATACATACAGAGTTATTTATACACAACGCCCCAATGTTTATGTATATATATTTTCCTGAATCGAGAAATAAAAACGCGTTTCTTCCGTTGATGGTCTTTATCAAGGCAAATGTAAAGATTTTATACTGCAATATGTATTTATGAACAGAAGTAAAGACATCGTTAGGTTTTCAAAGTTTTATACTTAAAAACGTTCAAAAAGTATTATTACTGCTAACTACGACAATAAAGGTAAGTTATGGATGACTAAGTGGTGTAATTTAATATATATATATATATACAGGAAAATTTAAAAACTCAACATTTACTCACTTTCGATTATTAGGCATTAAATTACACCACTTAGTCATCCATAACTTACCTTTATTGTTATAGTTAACGGTAAGAATATTGAGTATAAAACATTGAAAATCTAATGATGTTTTAACTTCTGTTTATGAATACATTTCTCTACATTTGCCTTGATAAAGTTCATCAACGGAAGAAACGTGTTGATAAAGAAAGGTTTTCTATCTCGATTCATGAACACACACACACACACACACACACACACACACATATATATATATATATATATATACACCTTTAAAGCAGTACTACATGAACTAGTCTTTGGTGCCTTCCCTCGTGATGATCTTCGTCGAGTGCTTTACCAGAGGCTCGAACCTGCTTAGCAGGATCGATTCGAATATCAAAATTACCAGCTTGATTTCCACTGCATTTGACCTTTTGTCAAAATAATGTAAGATTTGAAAAGTCAAGCTTTATATTGTGGAGCGGTAGTTAGGGCATTAGTTAGATCTTTACTGAGTTCGTCACTATTATGACCTTATGCCAAACCCAGTTTAGCTTCGTAAATATCTACATTGTATGTGCTGAATAATTGTCTCACTAACAGAGTTCTTGTTTCAAGGGCTTGTTTCTGGCCCTCTACTAAAACTGATATTAGTACAAACGTTATCTAAAGTCATAGATATATATATTTGGAGGAGAGAATAAGCCTAATCATGAAGATATTAAGTATTTAGTTGCATGATACGTTGTTAAATAACCAACTCTTTAGGATTTAGTAAGTTAAGTGACATACGTGATACACACTTGGGCGATCATGTTTCGAAAGAGACATGACTGACTGGGCAGAAGATTATATCGCAGTAGGTTACCATTGCTTTCTGCGGTAGACTGGTTGCCAGTCAAAGCTACAGAACCCAGTCTGTCCTATTATTTAAACCACAACTAGCGGAAAGGGTATTTGTGCGTACGTGAATGCAAGGAATTCAACTGAAATTCGAACTCCGCTTCCCAATTTGTCGTTCCGAGTCGATATCAACTGCACCACAACGCATACTTTAAGATTGCTTAGTGCAAGTATTCTACAAAAAAGTGTGCTTTTCAAACCTTACTTTTCATATAAGCAAGAATAATCGACAACGTTTAAAAATCCTCGAGCTATGCTAGAATCAATAATACATTTATTGCAATATGTGCTTCATCAAAAATCTTGAATCAGAAAAATTATTAACATTCAAATTAAAAAGAAGTCATCTCATATTTTGAAGTGTCTGAATTTCTGAGATGGAGAGGTATCATTTACCTTATTTACATTCAGAATAATGTCCTTATCTTTGTTGTCATTATCAAAAAGTTTTATCCATTGGGTTTATCTGTAGTGATCGGGTGCTTAAAGTCATTGGCGGCATAGTAATTCCAAGTACAATATCAGGGCTAAGTAGTACGGCCTCATTAAAAACAATAGCGAAGATAAACCAAGCATTATCTACATTTTTCGGACTATTGTCCTCATCTTTATTGCCATGTTTACGGCGTTTCGGCCGTTGTACGTTACGGGTTTCTCCAAAAGCTACAAAGTTCGAACCGAATCCTTTATTTTGATCACTGGCGTATATCATTCTCATTCTATGTGTAATGCCACTTCCGGTAACCATGTTATCTCCCTTTAACTTACATCTCTAAATTATTTGTTCACTTATGCTGTAGACTGGTACTGAATTCACAACTGTTTGGGTTAAGTCTCTGGAACTAACCAACGAACAATGTAAATAACGTAAATAGTATATCATCTCAGAAGTATAGACAAATAACCAACCAGTACTTAAAAAGCGCAAGACTAGTTATCTCTCCCAGATAGAGGCAGCGGGATTAGAAATCTATGGATCTAGATTAGATAAAGGGTTTAGCATGAAACTCTCTGGAGGTTACCTGGATTAACAAACACCTGAAAGAAAAACCAAAAACAAAGAAAACAGTTACAACGGCTGAAATATTATCATAACAATAAATATGAGAACATTAGTCCGAATATAAATATAGCGGATATTTTATATCTGTTAATTTCAAAACTCAGTTAGATAAAGTTAATTATACTTCCCCCACGGAAAATTCTGTACAACGCCAGAAAATACAATTGTGTTGAACCAGAAACTTTGTATCCTATCATCGAATTGTTTTCAGTTGTTACAAATTAGTAACCCGTAGTTGTAGTCATAGTCCGGGCCCAAATCAGCGTGAACACTTCGTTTCAAACCATTATAACAAACTAAATTTCATTGTTCGTCCAAATGTAATCTTTCAGAATGAAGCAATGTTATCGTTGCCGTTTCCTTAAAGCAACCGGGTTCTTCAGCTCGATCAGACAGCATCGATTTTATGTAGAAGCGACTAGAAAGTAATTCTGGACGACATTGCCAATACAAAAACACGGGCCTTCTCCACCTTAAACGACAAAGAAATGTTACGCTCCATCCATATGAGTCGATATCCGATTATGTTCTTGCTGACCAGTTGACTACTGGGTCGATGTCCGGAGCAGTTGATTTAGCACGCCTGAAGAGCTGAATGTAATTAGCGGCAGGTCGTGTTGAGCAAGGGAGGAACAGTTTTGCTTATTTAATCATCGTTAGATTAAAGTGTACAGCAGAAAGATTTTATGATTAGTTTAACTATGGACTCTTTTTTTAGGTGGCTGAATATTTACTTTCAAGTGTTTCTGCGAGATAAAAGAAAGTGGGTGACACTGTGAAAAGAAAAGTTTTTTTTCTTGTATTGGTATGAGTGTAAAAACAATAAACATACGCCGATCTTAGAAACATTACGTTGATCATTTTCATAAAACTGATCAATAACAGGTAGTTTATAACGTACCTGTTTAATAAAAACAAAAAACGCAAAGAATGTTAAAATTTGCTTTCCTTTGTTAAATATTATGGGCTGCTTCAATACTGACAATTTGTTTGAATATGGTTTCCTGCGAAGAAAACCTCCAGGTTAATCAAATATATCCAAATGGTAAACAATTGATAGTCAAATACTGTTCAGAGGAAATTAGATTCAGTAGGGAGTCACTTCAATGGCCAGTGGGGAAACTATCTTTGGAAACTTGTATCTTCAAAGAATTAGTCTTTGACAATGAGACACACTCAATGCAAATTAAATTATTATATCGCCATAGAATTGGATAGATTTTACAACCCGACTCTTGAAACATTCTGCCCTTTTCTGATATTCCTATTTTATTTTTATGGTAACAAGCGCTGAATTTCGAATGAAACTGTAGCCTCTTCATTTTCAATCCATCCATTTGCCGCTTAATAACGATATGCTGTAATAAGGGAAACCATAATGAATTAAATGGTTGCACAATAAAGAAGGGAGTTAATGCTACATTATCGAGAACTGAAGTTAGGTCGATGAAATGAATGGGTGATGCAAATCTGTGATACCTGAACAAAATAAATAAAGGTCTCAATCTGACAAACGATAAAACTGATGATTAAAGAGTCAGTTAAGTGCCATACGTGATACACACTTGGGCGATCATGTCTCGAAAGAGACATGACTGACTGGGCAGAAGATTATCCCGCAGTAGGTTGCCATTGCTTTCTGCAGTAGACTGGTTGCCGACCAAGGCTATAGAACCCAATCTGTCCTGCTATTTAACCCATAACTGGAAGGAAGAGACGGATTAATACCTTTCCCAAGGGTATTTGCGCGTAAGTGAATACAATGGATTCAACTGGAATTCGAACTCGGCTCCCCGGTTTCTCGTTCCGAGCCGATATCCACTGTACCACAACTTTATCCCAAAAATCGATAGAAATTAAACTTGCATGAACAAATTGAAAATGGAAACATATGATTCAGTGATGTACATTAAGGCAAGATATTCATTTAAACAAAGGTAATTATTTAAAAAAAGTTCAATGAACGTTTAACTAGTTAATCTGATCATAATCAACAACAACAAAATACACATCAGAACCAAATTGTCTAATTCTTTCATAGTGGATGTTAAATGAACTTATCATAGATCTAAAGTATAACTTTGTAGTATTAACTTTTTATTAATTTTATTATTACTGTCATATCAACATTTAATTGATATTGTTTTCGTACAACAAATAACGGCTTCCAGTTATAAAAACTAAAGACAGATTTAGTTTCAGTAGCAGTAGTAATAGTGATAGCAGTTGTATCGAGATTTTAATTGTCATTGTTGCAGAAAGCAGAAAATTAGCTGTTTGTAGCGCCATCTTTAGTAATCTATCTGAATTTGACAAGAGTGTGGCTGAACTTATTATTCTTTAACATTCTTGAAGATTTAGTTATTAAAAAATGACAGTTACGTTTATATTCCACATTTTTTGCATGCTTAAACTAATTGCCGAATTATTTTTTGCTTTTTTTCAAATTTCTCTTCGAAGTCAACTGGAACTTAATAAATGAAAGTTTTTAATTTTTTTACTACACCTATCTCTTTTCTCAATTTTAATGACTGTGTGTGTGTAATTTGGAAATAGAAAGTTAAAAAAATGAAAAATTGAGAAAATCGTGTTTAAAAAGGTTGTCAGTTTTTGATAAACCACTCATTTTTAAGAAAGCTAAAAGCATCAACTTCAACATACAACACTTCCACTGATTTTCACAGACATGGCGGAAAGTGCTTTTTCGTACTGAAGGCCTCAATATGTGTGTCATACCTTTTGTCACTTCGCAAACAAGTGATCTAATTAAACAAAAGCATAGTAAATAAATATTCTTTTTTCTGAACTTAAAATAATCTTGGTCTGAATTTCTGGGATGAAAGTTATTAATTTACATTCGGACCAATATTGTCATCATTGTTTTTATTATGCTATTCATTATGTCTCGGGTCTTTGTGAAGCTTCACCGTTTCTCGGATGGCTGTCTGTTGTGGAGTTATTTTCGCAGTGGAGGCTGGTATTTGTGCTAAAATCGATCCTTATATGTTCGACGTACAAAATGTTAGAAACTTGATATATGTATCATTCGAATAAAGATGCAAGAAATGGGTGCAACGCGTATTTGTTATTAAATAAGTGAGGGCGGGAAATGAACTGTTCCCATTGGAGTTAACAATAATAAGTATGAATTCTGCCAATGAAAAAAACTTTAAATCGAGACAAGTATCAGAAAATTAAGGAGCCGACTTGTTACTTCAAGTCGGTGTTACTGCCGGAGCCGAGATGATGTTTAAAAACTCGTAATCGGCAATGAGGCAGGACATCACTGAAGAGCTTCTTTAATCCTCAAAAATGTATTTATGGACTATGGAACATAACGAATTATTAATTAGTGAGAAACAGCTGAACTTCTTTATTAAACGGAGTTACTACCTCAACTATTTTACTGTATTTTGCCTCTTAATGAACATGCACGCCTGAAAATGCGAGGAATTTGAATTTCCTCTTTCACTCACTACCCCCACCTCATTCCTTTACTTATATACAGTCGGTAAAATGTTACCACTAAGGATAATAAAAGCAGTTAATTCAGACTACACGCAGTGAAAAGATATTTCATTTGGTTTTCGGCAAGAGGTAGACGAAGATAAAATTTATATATATATATATATATCTTCTTTTATGAGCCCTCTCCTTTCAGGACGTAGGTGATCATGGCTTTTCACGTCTCCGTATCCCTGGTGGCTCTTAGCACGCCTTCTCCTGTTGCACCATGCAACCCTTGTTCCATCATCCACCTGATTAGGTCCTTAAAATATGTTATCCGTTGCTTTCCCCTGTCTCTTTTTCCCTCTATCTGGCCTGTTAGTATCAGGTTCTTCAAGCCCTCCTTCTTCATTGCATGTACCAAGAATTTCAGCTGTCTCTTCCTGATGCTCAGCATTAATTTCCTTTCCGTTTCCATGAATTCCAAAACCTCATCATTGCCCACATGTTCGATCCATGATATTTGTAGCATCCTTCTGTAGAACCACATTTCATTTGCTTCAAGTTTTTCCTACATCTTTGATGAAATTGTCTAGCATTCACTGCCATATTAAAGAACTAACACCACATTCTTTGTTTTTAGCGAAATTCTTTTGTCTCTTAATACTTTACTCAGCTTCTGGAATGCGTCGTCCGCCATGCAAATTCGCCTTCGGATCTGTCTTGTACTTTTCCGTCTTCTGTTAGAATTTCCAGGTATTGAAATTTTTGCATCTGCTTGATTTTAGTATCCTCTACCTGTATTTGACATTTTGGTCTGCTTGATTTGCTGATTACCATGCATTCGGTTTTCCAGTAGTTTATTTGCTGTTCTTTCTTTTCACTTTCTTCAGGTACCTTCTGTAGGAGGTTTTGTAGCTATCAGCAATGTATCATTTGCGTACTTATGTTGTTAGGATTGTGGCTTTTGATGACGAATCCTGGCATAATTTCTAGGGTTCTCAAAATAGTCTAGCTGTACAAGTTGAATACATCCGGTGAAAAGACACATCCTTGTCTTACGCCTCTTTCTATCTTTGTATATCTGCTGAATTTGTTACCTGTCCGTATACAAGCGGTTTGCTGCCAGTAGAGATTCTTGATTACTTTTGTCTTTTCTAAATATGTCAAGGTTGCTGAGCATTTCTATCAATTCTTTGTGGCGTACTTTGTAGAACGCCTTTGCATAATCTATAAAACACGTACACGTCCTTTTTCATTTGTATTGCTCTTTCTGATCGCATCCTAATCATAAATATCGCGTTCGTTGTTCCAGTATCGTTGACAAACCTGCACTCTTCTTGTCCTATCTCTGGCCTGATTCTGCTTCACGCTCTATTCATCAGGATTCGGATGATTAAGTTTGTTATGTATCTCATCAAATTGATTGCTTGGTGTAGTTCGCACTCGTTTGCATCTGGTTTCTTAGACAGTGCTCTTGTTGAAATTATGATGTCGATATGAGGCGTTTTTTCTTTAAGTTTTTTTTTAAGTTATAGTTCTGGGATCTTTATACGTTTGGTAATGTGTGTAATATTGTTGATGAACCAATGGTGATGATTATTGTTGTGTGTGTGTGAGTGTATGTGTGTGTGTGTATGTGTGTGTGAATAGTTATATTTTTGTCATATATATGTTTAATTCATTAATTTCTGTTCAGTTCATGAAGAATAAAACAATCTCGAAAGTTCGTTTTCCTTTATGTTCGTTTTATGTTGGATTTCGAATTGGGGCGGCAGTGTGTAATTAATTAATAATTAAAGCTTCTGAAGAATGAAATACAGTACAAAAAAGAGGTAACTTTAATTTTAGAAAAATAAAAATAATGCAAAGATTAAAAAAGGATTAATAGAAAGATTTCTTAATAAGTGAAGCCGATGAAATAATGAATAAAGGAAGTGCATATCGGTCGATAGGAAGAAAAGAATCGTAATGAAGACAGGAAGGGAAGAATGCAAGGTGGAGACGATTCAGGAAGCTTCGACAGAAATGGAGACTGAGAAATTATAAAGTTTATTAGGCGCCTCCTCGTGACAGTGGTTAGCAATCTACTTATCACTGCGTAATGCCTTTGATCTACCCTGGGAACCCGATAATCATGATCTCGTATCAGACTAAATTAAAATTTCAAACTAACCAATTTAATGTTATTTTATGAACGACAAAAATTTTAAAAAAAAATAATGAAGTAAAAGAAAAAATTAATTAAAAAGTGAATGAGGCTGTTAAAGAAAAAACAAAGAAAAAATGTAAAGGCAGAGTGGAAAGAAAAAAAAGCAAAGAAAAGATTTTTAAAAACTGGGAAACAACGTAAAACGTAGGAGAAAATTCAAAAACATACACTTCCTTGCAATAAGATCTCCACCAACATGAGAAAAATCATGTAAACAATATATGTGCACAATAGACAAAATGTCAAAAAAAAAAAAGACTCCAAATATAAGAAAGCCAAACCATAAAAATGATAAACTCTAAACGACATTTTTTCAAGGCTTGATCCGAGATTTCAAATGTACAGGAAAACTGGTGTTAAACTAAACTGATGACAAAAAAACTCTTCTCATCCTTCTGTAATGTAACGACGACACTCAGATTCCAAAATATTTGAACGTAGGAATGACGAAATCTTTACATAACACCGGCATTTGAATATGGTGATTTATCTACGTGTAGCTTAGATGTGGCACAAGGCCGAAAATATGGGACATCGAGTGAGGATCGAACTCACTACTCAATCGTAATTGTTTAAACGCGCTTAAAAAACACTTGCTTAGTAACATTGGCAGGAATTATCCTAGCTTTTGAGATTATATATATATATATATATATATATATATATGTGTGTGTGTGTGTGTGTGTGTGTGTGTGTGTGATCCGCAGACAGATCTGTTTCGCTGTATCACAGCTAATCAGTACGATTAGATATCCGATTGCTTTTACCCAGAATTGAAACCCGACCAAATTGGCGTCTGTCGGCGATTCTACCTCTGATATATATATATATATATATATATACACCCCACAAACATTCCTACTGTTAGATAATTATGCATATATTTATAGATATGTTTTCTGTATATGCATATTTGCATACAGATGTGTATAGGCATATCTATTTTAGATATGTATGTCTATTAAACATCTGAGTATAAATCTATGTATCTATGTATAGAATAGGAAATATGGAGAAATATACATTTTATTCATTCGTTTACTTTGCAAGTAAGTATAAGATTATGTTTGGTCTCTATCCTTGAGGCAATTCTAAAAAAAAGGAAATTGCCCCGCTCTTTCCCCTAAGTCCTTCAAAATTTTACCCGGTTTCTTGACGTCAAAATCACCGTTAATGAAATTAATCTAACTAGTCAACACCTGGGATCGAAATAAAAGTCGATAATAAAGCCAAAATTGACCTTAAAAAGTCACTAATCTTGTGCATTGAAAACGAACACAAATATTTTGAAAGGATCCGAATCTGGATATCGTGTGCAAGAAAAGTTCACTGCTTACCTCGTTCCTATTTTCCTGTTTATTTGCTCGCCACTATTGCCAGTTCTTCTTCTTCTATGTGCCCTGTCCCTTCAGGACGTAGGCGATCATGGCTCTCCACGTCTCCCTATCACTTGTGGCTCTAAGTATGTTTGCTCCTGTTGCTCCTGGCAACCCCCGTTCCGTCATCCACCTGATCAGGCCCTGCAAATATGTTATCCGCTGCCTTCCTATCTCTCCTTCCTTCTATCTGACCAGTCAGTATCAGGTTCTCCGGGCTCTCTTTCCTCATTGCATGTCCCAGGAACTTCAGTTGTCTCTTCCTGATGCTCAGCATCAATTTCCTTTTTGCTGCCATTCTTTCTAACACCTCGTCGTTGCTTGTATGCTCAGTCCACGATATCCGTAGCATCCTTCTGTAGAACCACATTTCGGCCGCCTCCAGTTTTGTCCTCATTTTCGATGATATTGTCCAGCATTTACTGCCGTATTGAAGAACTGACATCAAGTAGCAGTCTAGCACTCTTTTCTTCGTTTCTATTGAGATTTTCCTGTGTGTTAGTATTTTGCTCATCTTCTGGAACGCGTCCTTTGCCATGCCAATTCGCCTTCGGATCTCCGTGTCGCACTTTCCATCTCCTGTTAGAACACTTCCCAGCGGCTAATTATTATTACTTCAGTAAACTAGACAGGTTTATTTGCATAGGTTTTTATAATGCTCAATGTTTGGTTTGAATCTTTCGTAATAGAACCAAGTTTCGTTTTGTCTATTTAGTTATTCAAAAAGTTATGAAATATTTTAAGTACATTTCAATCCAAACAGTTCAATACATGCGTCAATACAAATGAATATATACGACAGATTGAGAACGAAAATTATATTTTGTCTAAGGTTTAGCGAACTAGTTTTGAAGACTATTACAGTCGGGTTGAGAGTTCGATCCTAACTCGGTACTCCATAAAAGGTTGACGCTTTCGGAATACTAGTGAAAGCAATAAACTCATTTGATAAATATATTTGGCCATCAGTTCTTCAAGACTGAAAGCTTTTCTTTTATTATTGCACGTTATTTTTTATGTCATGTCACCTTATGATTGCTACTGGTATCACGTAACCTTCCCACATGGTCAGGCCATAGGTGACTAAACAGATTCCCTTTTCTGGTGAGGAAGCGTTCTAAACATTCAGCAAATTTAAGAACAAGATTCACTGTAGAATCATTGACCGTCTATCACAACGGGGTAGATTAGGTTCCATAACTAGCGCAGCAATAACACGGTATCGCCGGGTGCAGGTCTTCCTGAATTAAAGTTAATTGCCAGAGTAGGGGTTCTCCCTACACAAAACTAAGTGGAGTCAACAGTGAGCCTTCAAGGTAAAGGACATTGACTGATTGTGGTTTGAACTGAAGAAAGATGAGATTCACCGGATCGGCTTGATCATGACTACAACCCGGATGCCTGACGGAAAGTGGTCAGATGATCAATTACGCAGCGACCCGAAGACCACACTCGGTCATGGAACATGACGATGATGATATATATATCAATTTTTTCAGTTTGATTTTGCTTTATACACTTTTATAATTCGATCACAGTTGTTGACTATCTGGATTAATCTAATGGTTAAGAACATGAACAGGATTTTGAGGAAGTTAAGGAAAAAGTGGGAGCCATTTTCTTTTTGATTTTGAGTCTTTTTAATTTAGGATCGAATGGATTTGGATTTCATATACATGAGGAAAGATTTCAGGTTTTGGTGTAAATCCAATACACCTGTTAAAATTTCTGTTATATTAATAAACATTTTTAACTTAAGATTCGACAGTTAAAAATGTCGAAACCTATAAAAATAAATACACGCTACCATTTAACAATTAACTAGCTTTAAAAAATAACTTCTTATAATCTTTCTGAAAATGAAACTCGAAATATCAAAAATATATGTTAGATTTTAAAATATATTATTCAGTATAGTTTTTAAAATTCATATTGTCCTCATTTTTAAAAGTAAGTTCTATAGAAATATGTTTCCGCACCGATATCGGGTTCTTCTATGTGTCTTCGGAATGTGTGCAATTATGGTTCTCCACAACATCTTATTCACATAAGTTTTTTAGATAGGTAACCCTTTTCGTCTTTGAAAATTTGCATAATTATGAGAAATTGTTCAGTATCGGATAACGAGTCTTTATATCTATAAATAATGTGGGCATAGCAATTAACATTGCAGATTGCATGGAGGCTTTAAATTGTAAGTCATGATGCAATGTTTCCTTTATCTTCACTACCCTTCTCTCTCTCTCTACTTATCCCTCTAGATCTCGATTTACTTATCTCCCCAACGCTTTATAGATGTTAAAATAGTTGTATTTCATCCAGAATCCTCAAGAGGCTGAAAGTTAACAGATCATGATTTTTGGTACAATTGGTTAGATACGTAGCCATTACTAACATCAATTTCCTTAACGTATGATGTTATAAGTTTGTGCATCGTAATTTAAACCTTCTCGAAAATGTGTATATAGAGATAAAATTTATATAAAGCTAAACTGTATAGACAGAGTGAATGAGCCTGAGAAACTAAAGTTATATCAGTGAGTTAAGTGCCATACGTGATACACGCTTGGGCGATCATGTCTCGAAACAAACATGACTGACTGGGCAGAAGATTATCCCGCAGTAGGTTGCCATTGCTTTCTGTGGTAAACTAGTTGCCGACAAAGACTATAGAATCCAATCTGTCCTGTTATTTAACCAATAACTGGAAGGAATAGACGGATTAATACCTTTCCCAAGGGTATTTGCGCGTAAGGGAATGCAATTAATTCGGCTGGAATTCGAACTCGGCCCTCCGATTTCTCATTCCGAGCTGATATCCAATGCTCCACAACGCTTTACGTTATATCACAGAGATAAAATACAGCAGAATTGAAAATATGAAAAATAAAATTGTTGGAAAATGTTACCTGACACATCGATGAAACTTTCGTGATTATATGGGAAGTACTGATGAATTTGACGGATGTGCGTTGTGGTACAGTGGATATCGGCTCGGAACGAGAAACCGGGGAGCCGAGTTCGAATTCCAGTTGAATCCATTGTGTTCACTTACGCGCAAATCCGTCTCTTCCTTCCAGGACAGATTGGGTTCTATAGCTTTGGTCGGCAACCAGTCTACCGCAGAAAGCAATGGCAACCCACTGCGGGATAATCTTCTGCCCAGTTAGTCATGTCTCTTTCGAGACATGATAGCCCAAGCGTGTATCACGTATGGCACTTAACTGACTGACTGACTCATGAATTTAAAAGTTTGTATTTCAGTCAGACTATTCACTAGGTGAGGAGAAAACATCCCATTTTTCAGATGGTTCCTAGTGCCCCATGGCATCTGTAATTGTCCGAGATATAAAACTAATAATAAATATACATTTTCTCCACATCTTTCGGTACCACTTTCTGTTAACTACACATGCTGTGCAGTTTGTTTGTTTTGTTTTTTTTGTTTTTTTTTTTTGTTTTTTTTGTTTGTTTTTTTTTAATCATTTCACCCCAAGCAAGGCAAAACTGCCACTGGTGCGCAGGAGGTCACATAAAAAGGGAGATGAGAAAAAGGAACAAGTTTTAGGGTAATCAGAAAATGAGCGAGAAAAGGATGAGAATACAGGTGTGAAGAGGGCTGCATGAGAGTGGAGTGGAATGTAAAGAACAACATGATCCTCCAAGAGTTGTTACAGAAAGGATGTGAGTCAAGAAGATAAGACATAGCAGTTGACTTTGCATTTAAATTCTTGAAGATTGTATTTTTCAGGAAAGCAAGTATACGGAAGGAAATTCCACAAGCGAGAAGTGCGAGAAAAACGCTGATGGAGTAGAAATTATAGTTAATTTTGAGTGGTTTCACCGTAAAAGGGTGGGAACTAGTTGCTAGTCTAATAGCTCAAGTAAATTCAGGCAGAGTGTGTACCAGGAAGCTAAGCTCGTTAGAGCAGACGCCGTGAAAGTATTTGTAGAAGAGACAGAGGGAAGCCACATTATGTCGGTGAGAAAGTGACTGAAGTTAAGATACCAGGTTGGGATCAATTTCATTGCAGATTCTTCATTGGATTTTGCCAAGAATCCCGAGATAAATAGCAGGGGCACCCGACCAGATGTGACAGCGGATGCTAGATTTATATATGTATAAGATAGATTTAAACGAGAAAAACTTTTCTATCCATACAAAGGGAACCAACCTTCCCAGCAGCAGAATACATAAAACAGTTTTTCAAAACCGTGAGGGTTAAAATGTATATGACTAGTAGAAATTGTAGTTATGTTATTACACATTGAGCACTGTTTTGTTATCGACAGTCGTTACTGTGCGCTAGTATATATATATATATATATATATATATATATATATAGTATTTACGCTCTCACACCCTGATTGAGCACTCTGGAAGAGTGGGAGACTTTGTAAACAGTAGTTACTCCGGCATTTACGCACCGCTCATTCGATGATGAATTGGAGCACTCTAGCTATTGGGCGTGTTTATATGCGCTAAAAAGCCTGCCTTCTTCTACCGGACGCTCGCGGCCTAGGGATAGAATCGCCGATTCGGTCGGGTTTCAATCCTGGGTTAGGAAGCAACCGGAGTCTAAGCCGTACTGATGAGCTGTAATATAGCGAAACAGATCTGTCTGCGGATGACCATAAATATATATATATATATATATATATATATATATATGGGAAATAGAATAATTGTTGTGCTAAGACACGTGATATGTAGTCTTCCATCATAACATCACAACCTACCGAAGCTAAAAAGAGGCTCGTTATTTCATTTTTTCCTCCTATTATATGGCTGAATTTCAGTTTCTTAGCCCTTAGCCTGGACTGCAAATTAAATCAAGTTTATATTAGCAAAGTTTCAACAAAGGTTGGACATTTATTATCCCTGCCTACTGCTTCTATCATAACTTACGTTTTCCATCTTACACAGTTTGTTACACTAATTAAAGTCTGCAGTCTCTCTCTCTCTCACCGGCGCGACGTGGCTTCCCTGTGTCTCTTCTATAAATACTTTCACGGCTTCTGCTCCGATGAACTTAGATCACTGGTGCCCCCTAAATACGAATTTGCACGAGATACTAGATTAGCAACTAGATCCCACCCTTTTACAGTGAAACCGATAAAATGCAACCGCAACTTCTACTCCAACAGTTTCTTTTCTCGCACTTCCCGACTGTGGAATTCCCTTCCACATGACTGCTTCCCCGACGGCTACAATCTCCAGGAGTTTAAATGTAAGGTCAATAGACCTAACAAACTAACTCGCTTCCATTCTTTCAAACACTCTTCCAACCCACCCATCTATCTATCACCCTCCCCTTCTGACATTTCCTATATCTAACCACTCTTTCTATTTACCTTCCCCTATGTAGCCCCAAGCGCAGTAGTGGCAGTGGAGTGCCTTGCTTGGGGTGAAATGATTAAAAAAAACTGTTTCTTGTGTTAGTAACAATGATAAGCTGATATTTTACTTGACAGCCTTCAGCATTTACGGCGACTGTCAGTGTCCATGAATAAATACAACTCTTACTAACAGAACCTTTAGTAGTAGCATTAATAGTAGTTACGATACTTAACGAGGTATCGGCTTTATTAGCATAGCTGTCGACATCATGACTGCACTGAAATGCATTTAATCAGCACGCGAAAAGACTGCCTGCAAGAACGAGGCTGATTGCAAATCATGGCTCTAGTGATCAAATTTTTACACTACGATAGATGCGACATGTTCATGAGAAGCTCGGCACTGGCAATATTCGATTTCGAAAGGGGCTTTGTCTCATTACACAAGCCTGCTCTCTGCCGGAGTTTTCGGGGACATGAAGTGCCTCGGATCTGTCAGGGTCCTGTAAGTTTCAATAAGCACGGAAATAATAGCAAACCATACACGAGTGTACAACCAGCTGTCAAGAACAAACCCTGAAAATTGAATATATCTAACCACTTTGCATAGATGCCTCAAAGTCGCCAAGGATGAAAAACAATTAAATGAGGGGAAACTGAGTAAACTCTCTTGAGGAGAAAGAACAGAATGTACGGAGACAAAAGATGACGGCTGACATTGCATTTACCTTTTTAGGGATTTTGAGAAGAAATTAAGATACTGACAAAAAAATTGCATAAGCAAAAATTGCAAAAAAGAAACTATTAAAATAGGACTTGCGACTACACTTAGCAATTTCAACAGCGAAAGTCAAGTTTGTATTCATGAACGTCGATGTACAAAAGAAGAAAGATCACCAGAAAAATTGCCATAAATAACAGTTATAGTGTTATCTTAATAATCCCAGGACTTCAGATTTCTTTCTTTCTTTCTCTTCCAATGATTTTGCAATGGTTTCTCGACATGTATTGATATGACTTGCTAAAAGTGTTAGCTCTTTCAGCAACATGCTTACAGACTAGAATACTGGCATGGTCTGAAGTTCTTCTAATCTTCCCTTTTGTTCCTTAGACAGCTTTTAACGACAAAACCCCTAATCTTCATGTTCTACTGCTTCTTCGGTTTCCGTCTGAAATCACAGGGTATTTTTAGGTTTTCTTTCATCTTTATTATGTCGTCCACCAGAAAGTCTATAAACTTTTATACCTGTTACGTCTACAAAACTTATCGCCTTCCTTTTTTTTTATTCCAACAGATAGAGTAGTCGGTTACAGGGTATTTAACATATGTTTCTTCTACGTTTTGTCTATTTTTTCTTTAATATAAATAATCTTCTAAGCTGAAATGATAATACATTCCGTTTCTCTTAAGATATCCAGTTCGAAACACTGTTGCAATTGTTTCTGTCTTTGAAATTCACTCTTTTCTGACTCTGTTCCCTGATTTGATATATTTTTCTCGTCGCTTTTATTATTTACGATCGTCGAGTTTTCTTACATGTATTAACTGGAAGCCTTTACTGGAGATCAAGTGACAGAAAATCACCGTCAGATTTCAGCCTTTTCTCAGTGTCCTCAGCTGATTTTAGTAATGGCGTCGCCAGGATGATTTTATTTATTTTAGATTTTCATATCCTTGCGAGGCTCTTCAGAATTGTTCTCTGCTCACCAATAAGGATGAGTAGTTTTCACGTTCATGTTTCACATTTTATCTCAGTGTTCTCACAAAGTGAATGTATTTTTGTTATTCTTCAATCTCTTTCAATTTCACCAAGAATATTTCGTACAAGAATCTGTTTTGCATATTTATAAGTATGCCATTTGTCTGTGCATGGAATATTGCTCGCACATCTAATTTCGTGTTTCTGTTTTATATCTAGAGATTCTTGACAAAATCCAGAAATGTATTCGCAAATTATCAATCCTGAACAGGCTTTTCAATTTCGGTCATGTTCACACCTCCATAGCGTAGCTTTTTTGTGCCTTTTCTATCTACTTTTTTTCATTTTTTGATGTTGTTCTGATGAGCTTTCTTCATGTTTTCAGTACTAGATTAGTGTTATATACCAATGCCAATATGAATTCGACGGCAAAGATCAACCTGAAACTAATTCTTTTAACGATATTCTTCTGATAGAATGATGAATGTAACATGTATATATAAATAAATATTTTCTTTATTCGCTTCTAGGTGACGTTGGCTGTGAAGTAGAAGGTAAACAAGTTGGAGTGCCAGTACACACGCATACAAGGGAGCTAGCTGAACTGAGCCAGATTTCTCTGTCTGTGCCTGTTTGTCTTCCGATCTGAACTGCTGCCTGACTTCTACTGCCAACGCAATCGTCTTCCGATCTATATATTCCGAATGTCGTTTTGCAAACGTCATCTTTCCAGCACATTGTTTTTGTTGTGGATTCTTGTTGAGAAACCACACAAAATAATAAATAACAAAAGCAGCTGCGTAGATAGAAAATGTAAGTTATATTGAACAAAAATATACAAACTGAAACACAGGTTAGTCAATTCAAGAATACTAGGAATACTTTTAGTAGAAACAATATATACAGTCTTGTAGTGAAGAAGTAAATCCGGGTAATGAGTCTATATCCAAAACATTCCAACTTAATATGCACCAACTTACTGACAAATTAAGCGGCTGTACAAGAGCTCAACTCTACAACTACTGCTCCCCTCGCGTACTCTGTATAGGCAGGATTATATGTACACATCAGGCGAGTTCAGTTTTATGTGCAAAAAGAGGTAATCCCAACAGTTTTATAAAACAATTTTAAAGTTTACATTACCTGACCTTAGCTACGCTGGTTATCAAAACACAATTACATTCATTCAATGCAATAATATTTATTTTACTATAAATACATTTCTGTCTCCACATCTCCTGACCTCGAAAATTTGTGCTTATCACCTGGCGCCCGTATTCTTTAACTTTTCAAAACAATATATATTTTCTTTTGTTATCCATCTTGAATTTTTGCTGGTTTATAAAAATGCAATTCTGCGCGTGAGTACGCACAAGGTCAGATAATATATAACATTGGCAAATACGTTTTAACACTTAACTTTTAAAATTGCTAAATGCAACCGTAAGTTTCATTGTAATAATTTCTTTTCTCACACGCCTAGCTTGTGCAATTCTATTTCGGTTTCCTGATTTCTCGCCAACTAGGATCTTCAGAAAGTGCAAAGTCAATCGTCATTTGCTGTCTCCTTGAATCATGTTTATACTCTCAGCAACCCATTGCATTCTAATGATTAACGGAACGACTATTTAAGAAGACTGTCTTCTCTTTGTTACGAGTGATTAAACGTGGTCCTTTTTATAGATTGGAGAATCAGTTTGGCTATGAACGTCTTGGTGAAATTTAGTTTTTATTTTCTAACAGTTCCTACTCTGTGCATATAACATCGACTTCCATGTTTGAAATTTGCACATTTCCCTATCACGTTTCAACTAAATTCATGTCAGTCTTCAGAATACTTCTATGCCAATTTTTTATTTATTATATTGAAGAGCTCACTTCTATTTATGCATAATATACATTTACTATTTTGATGGGTCTCACGGTTTTTAAAGAATGGTCATCAGTCGCAATGTAATAGGTATTTTGTTTCTATTTTTGTTTTAGATTTTTACTCTGCAATCATATCCAGATCGTTTGATAAGCAAGAATTTACTCTTGTCGTTTTTCTTTTGAGTTTTGACGTGTTTGCATGCTATCAGTTTTCTTGTCAATTTTAATCAAACGTCATTAATAATTCATTTATTTTTATAAATATTAGTTCTTTAGTATGGAGTCGAAACAATTGTAAATGTTGAAAATTCATTTTCCTTTATTATTATTTTAACTATTATCGAATTTGAATTAAAAAGTAGATACTTGTTAAATCGTAATTGAAAGGAGGATTCTTTTAGAATAGAAAACTAATACTTTCATGGCTACTACTACTACTACTACTACTACTACTACAGTTATTGCGACTGCTTTTACTACCACTACTAGTGTTATAGCTATTGATATTACTGCTATGGATAATGCTATTACAAATATTATAAGCATCATTATTATTTAAATTGTTCATGATTGTTGTTCAATCCTTTTATAACATCTTAATATCGATTTTAGTCGCCCAGTTCACCCACAGTGAATGAGGTGGAGGTGTATTTGTGGGTGAGGCGACAGCAAACACAAATTAAGTACTCTACCTAGCCAAACGGGCAAGCAAGATCGATACTGAATCAGTCTTGCAGATAATGGAAGCTTTGATCTTGTAATTGATCGCTAATTCTTGCTGGGTATCACCATCACTGAAAATAGGAGCGCCACACAAAAGAACAGTAGCGGGAAAGTTATCCACGAATTCACTGTCCACGTAAAACGGCTTGATGAAGAAAAAAAGAAAAGAAAAGAGCAGCAATATACGACTTCCTAAGACAAACTTTTCCAAAACTAACAAGGTAATACAGCTAGGTCGAAAGTAGCGGCTTATAAGCTTTAACGCGCAATCTGTACGAGTGATAGATGATACATTTATTCTGCGTAGAGCGTATAAAGTATTAATGTAAATTTGATTAGTATTAGACTTATCTAAGTCAATCATGAAATCATATATATATATATATATATATATATATATATACATAATTGCTACGCAGTTTTTGATAATAATTAAATTAGACCAGTATCCAGTTGTTTAAAAAGAGGCCAATACATGTATAATGTAGAACTTTTGAATATTTTATTTAGAAGCCAGGTTTTTGCACAAATAACTGGATTCGATATATATATATATATATATATACAGCCCTTGGTTTCATGAATAAAATCATTTGCACAGTAAGAATTTAATTGTTATATAATCTCCTTTTCGGTGCTTACATATTTTATTTATATCTGATTTTTTTTTTACATTATATACGGAAGACAGTATATTTGAAAGACAAATGTCTTAACTGAATTTAACTTAGTATAGAAACTGTCAGTTAAATTTCGCTCAGTCTGGTCAAGATGCTGCCTCCAAAAGGACTGCATTGTTAAATCAGATTTTCTCCCGATTGATATTGTCCAGAGACCCAAGATAATGCTATCGGTTGCAGGTTGATTTTCATCTTCTTATTAAAATCTGATGCATACAATTAATTAGATAATGATATATGTTTCAACCTAGAACTTTTAACATAAAATGTAAATCCTTAAAAAAAAACAAGAAAAATTAAATGATTCTAAATTTATAAAATATGGCAATAAGTATCTATGTGAAATTTCATGACAAATACTTAGTAATTTTTAGCATTTTCCTAAGATTCCCTGGGGAAGTTTTCTGAAAAGAACAACGTTGTATTATTTAGACAAAAATAAAATATCAGAAAATTAATGAAAAAATGTTTTATTAAATCCTCCAAATTGAGAAAAGCATCGACAGATTACTAAGCTTAAAGCAGTGGCATTACTTAAAACTTCCGAAAACGGGAGGAAATATTCCATGTATAAAATATTCATTTTCTCTTATACATGTTGCAAATTGAATGAAGGCCTGGAGAAGTGTTTTCTCCGGCAAATGTAACCTGCTGTGTTTGTGTGCTCGGTTTAATATCTCTTTTGCAGGGTTTCTCTTCGGAAGTCTCCCATGTCGCTGATAAGGAAACAGAGGGAATGTTAATCGTAAACTGGAAACCATAGCATGATACGGCTTTATTTTATGTGTCTATTGAGAAAGGAAAAAATAAAGAGGAGATGATGTTAACAATACACAGAATATGACACACAATAAAAGAAAGAACGTAAAAAGTTAATAAAACAGAGAATATATGAGGTAAAAAATGGAAAAACCAAGAAAAAGAAATAAGTGAAGGAACTAAAGAAATCAAATCCAAAAGGATATAATGTGCATGTGAGTAAATTTGGTGCAAAAATTCAAATCGGCATTCCAAGTTCAGATTCTGATCACGGTTCTTGTGTTAAATTTCTCACAGATGCCCTTAAGAAAGGTATTAATTAATGCTTACTTGCAGCTGTAAGTTAAATAGCAGATAAAACTGGTCTCTGTGGTTTTAGTTAACAAGAAAAACTGACTTCAAGACTGAGGAATGTTATTTGGAAACCTCATGAAATCACGTGCACCATTTTTAACTGGTCTTACACACATCTTCCTTACTATATTCAGTTCTTATGTGTGAGTAGTCTGATCATCAATTTAACAAAAAAAAAACTGAATTTTCGTGCTTTCATAAATGTGAATTGATGAAAGAATCCAGTGTACACACAAACATTTAAATGCATAGTTTGCGCCTAACAAAACACGATCGACCGTTAAATTACTGTGGTGCAATCTAAATAGATTTTTATAAATAAATTACTTTGTATTTAAAAATAAAAAAAAGTGAAAGACCATGAATGCAGAATCAGTCAGTCAGTTAAATGCTATAGGTGATATACGCTTGGAGACATGAGTAACTGGACAGAAGATTTTCCCGCAGTAGGTTGCCATTTCTTTCTGTTGACTAGCTGCTAACCAAGGTTATAGAACCAAATCTGTCTTATTATTTGTCCCATAGCTGGAGGGAAGAGACGGATTAATACCTTTCCAAAAGGTATTTGCGCGTAAGCGAATGAAACGAATTCGTCCGGAATTCGAACGCTGCTCTCTGATTTCTCGTTTCGAATCGATATTCACTGCACCACAACGTACATATGGAGAATAGATAAATAAAATGTTTTAACAACTTCCGACCTAAATTTTTAAAGAAAGCTTTTAGCCAAGAATAGATACATCCGTATAAATAGATTTATCTACTCCTAAGGAGCGGTCTGTGTATTTGAATTTTCAGTTTGAATGATAAATCGTTGGACATTTGATTTACTATTCCTTATTCAAATATGTATTACTTTAAACATTATTATTTAGTGGATACTCGTATTTTAAATAGAAGCCGCATTTGTTATTTTTAAACAGTGTGTATGACGTCTATCAACTTATGCATTCGCAAAATCCTTATTAAGAAAATGTGATTTCTAGGAGAAATCGCCGTTTAATCCGACATGCTTTACTACTCGAGCACAGTGATCGCCACTTTGCGGCATGACTAACTTTTCTTAAAGAAAGCACATTCCTCTATCATATATTGTTATTCAGAAGCCCATATCTACTCAATTTTGTATTCGAAAGGTAAACAAAACAATTTCCATAGAATTATTGAATTTATTTTTAATCCGACATTCCATTTATTACTTCAAAAGGTTATATAGTAAATATTCATGTTCGAAATGGACGCGCAATTTTCTTCGTTATTTTAAACATTGTATATTAGTACTATCAAATTGTACATCTGAGAAATTTTAACAAAGAAAATATGCGGAAGTGATCGAGCTTGTCTCCCCCTTTCTAGGAAAACCAAGCGTTTCATCCAGTGTACTTTACCATCCAGCTACAGAGAGCATCATAGTTCACCAAAGTTCTATTTTCCATTTTAATAAACACGTTAAATATATGTATTGACATAAGAAATGAAGTAAGTATATATATTAAAATCCACCTCTTCCAACCGAGCGAACATAGCTTAGAGGTAGAATCGCAGACGGATGTCAATTCGGTCGGTTTTCTATCCTGGCTGGAAGTAATCATATATATATATATATATATATATATATATATATATATATATATATATAGTCATCCGCAGACAGTCCCATTTGTCTCTATCATAGCTCATCAGTACGGTTAGACATCTGATTACTAATATACAATGTTTAAAATAACGAAGAAAATTCCCTTTATTTTTATTTTTATTTTATTTTATTTTATTATTTATTTTTTAATTTCTTTGCAATCTATTTAAAAAGGAAAAGTAGACTAATTTTTCTCCAGTTTCTGAAAGGTTTTTTTCTGTTGCTGAGGTGATGTGTCGTCCCCCGTGGGGATCTTCATATCGAAATGGCCATTCAACATCTTTGAATTAATCCTTTTTTAATATATATTTGCTCTGTAATATTTTATTACATGGAGCTCTCTTCCTGTATCATTTTTTAATATTAAAATAAATTTTTAATATTAATTAGGATCGGGTTTTTTTGAATTTACCTTCCTGCTTTTTTCCCTTGGATTGAAGTATCTGAATTAAAAAATATATATATATATATATATATATATATTCATTACAAATTGTCGGTTGCTTATAACCAAGTTTCCGTTAAAATTAATTTCCGTAACATGTTTACATTTGTTGACATTACCATCCATTTCAGAGCAGATATGGTTTGTTTACGGTAGATCGAAAATTGTGTTATATAAGCATGATAAAAACCTCGTCTGATCACAAAATACTCTTTGAAAGGTATGAATCCATCTTTTCTCCAATCATCTATGGGTTAGAAAATAGGGTAAATTCAACTCTTAAGCTTTTGTTTTTAATCTGTCTGAAGGACAAATCGAAATTCAAGACTGATTTAGTGCAAGTGCATTACCACTACCCATCAACATTTACTTAACACGGAAAGAATAACAGCAATATCTAGCATGATGAGGCCGCGATCATAATCTTCAAAGGAATTCTACAGGGTTAACATACAAATGTATAGTTAATGTATAGAACTTATGAACATTATTAATATATTCTGCCCTTGATATCATGGGTCACATAACCCCGAATTGAATAAATAATTAACTCAAGAAGCTTTAAATGCGCGAATATTCTATCAAGAAACAAGTTAATTTATTATTTTAAAAATAAAACCTTTTAAGTTGTAAAGTTTTGTGTCACTGCACCTTTTAATTTCCTGTCATCAGTTCGTCTCCAATATGCGGTTGCGTTGTTCTCGAATTTAAAAAGATAACTATATCTCCAGTTCCTTTCCGAAAAGTATATTCTTTAAAGAATATATAATGTATAAAAAATAAGATATTTGATATTAATAGGAAATAAATAAAATCACTTTTGCAGGTGGAGAAGGGGACAAAGATTGAGAATATACCAAGAAAAAGATCAAAAGAGCTAATCAGAAAAAAGCAATGAATTGAAGCGGCTTTAAGATCAAATACAAACTATTTTTAGCTCATGATGGCAACACCACTCTTTTCATTATGGCCTCTCATTTTACAATCTGTCTACACCGTTGTCGGGCATCTTGGTATGGTGTAATGGTTAGCAAGATTGTATAGCTAGAACCTATTACAACTGAGTAGTGAGTTCGATCATCACTGGGTACCCCTATATTTCGGCCTTGTGCCACATCTAATCGGCGCTTAGAAAATCATTTGTCTACACCGTTGTCACTTCAATTCTTTCACGTTTTATTAGCACCATCTTCCTTCTCAAAATCTCAATTATTCTCTTTATAAATTCAACACCTACTTTTTAACCATACCTTCCCTCACCTCAAATCATCCCCTCTTTTCTGACATTAAAATCGGAGACATGGTTCTAATATAAAGAATTAATGCTTGAACGTTAGCCATATCTGTGATGGTCACTACTAAAACAAAATGGCTAATGTGTGTGTGAGTGTGTGTATCCACTACTAGCTAGACATTCTAATACAGATGAAAATATCCACTATCTGTAAAGAATAAATACATGCATGTTATGTGCATATATTATAAATATATTATGCATATTAAAATATTATACAAGCGCTATTTAATAACTCTAGTGTAACCAATTGTTTTCATAGAATTTCCTTTGACATTTTAAGAAATAACTTTTCAAGACTATTACATATGCTAAGAAAAATCGCAGCATGACGTTAGTTTTAATTAATTTACTCCTGACAATAACACCTACATGAATCTGATAAGAGAATGGTCGAAAAAGCCGTAAAACCGATGATGAACATACGAACAATTCCTGTACAATCATCTAGTTAACTTTACATAAGAGAAATTGCATAAAATAATTAAGGAATTATTATTTATTAGTTGCATTGAATAATTCTTGGGTAATCAAAAATTACTGCCCATGCATGAACGTTATATATATATATATATATATGTGTGTGTGTGTGTGTGTGTGTGTGTGTGTGTGTGTGTGTGTGTGTGTGTGTGTGTAACGTCCATGCATGGGCAGTAGATGTGTATACAGGCATAGATGCGTATGGAGAAGGGAGGTGAATCAAGTATATTTTCCCAAGAATCCATTTGCACAAGTTGTGAAATTTAAGAAAATATTAGGAATCATGTCGAGCAATACCTCTATAGTCTTGAAACGTCCATAAAAGCACTTGTAAGCAATAGATAGATAGATAGATAGATAGATAGATAGATAGATAGATAGATAGATAGATAGATCCTCGGAATCTTAATGCTACACCCATGAACGACAACGGATTTCAACGCAGCTTTTGAATGGAGAGCTTTCTAAGAGAACGACTAGAGAAAGCGTTATAAGGATAGCCTGAAAGTATCATCGAGCCTTGCAGTCATGGATATATGACTAGTAGTTACCTAAAAATGACCGTGCCACCTGGTGGGAAGATGTAGGTTGCTTTCGAGAGTGATCGGATTGCAGAAGAACAGCTTAAGTATCCGAAAAGGCCTTCATGAACTCCCAAACTCTTTAGATGGGCATGACCTCACATGCGATATTTGCAGTACTCGCGTAAAAACGTAAAATTAAGGCCTATGCGAAATCATCGTACCAGAGAATCAACCAATTAGAAAATGGCACTAAGTTGAGAATCTGCATCACATTTTTGTCTAAGTTCGCAAGTCACAAAAGTAAAATTAATGAAAAGGATCTCATGCCGGTTAACTAATGGCCATAGGCTTTACAGGTTTGTAAGGTTTAAAGATTCCGATCCGTTCAAAGCAATACTAAAACTTATAAATATATCTTGTGATGGTGATACACGATAAAGAGGTGGCAGCCATAATATAACAAAAGTAGTAGCTTATTTACACCAATTCTTTTTTATTTTAGTAATAAATCTATTTTAGTTGTGGCTCCTTATTTATACCCCCAAGGTTACAATTATTAATTTCGCTATTTTGAATACTGATCTTCAAAAGAATCTTTCTAAAGAATTGTTGGACGTAAAAGAACCATTTAAAAGTATGCGTTCCGTAATTTGCAAAGCATATATATATATATATATATATATATATATATATATATAATTATTTAATTACTTAGATTTTGGTCATAATTAAATTAGACCAGTACACAGTTGTATTAAAAAAGTGTTCAATACAATTATACTGTAGAAATTTTAAATATTTTTATTTGTAAACGAGTTATTACGTAACCCAGGTTTCTATCATCTGGTGTCTTTAGCCAATTTACAAACTGTAAATGGGCTGAAGACAGCAGATGGTAGAAACCTGGGTTGCGTAATAACTAGTTTACATATATATATATATATATATATATATATATATATATATATATGGCGTTTGGAATTAGAAGGCACGAGAAAAATGTGTTTCAATTTTGTCGACTTTCGAAATAACATATTTTTTTTTATCTATTTGAGTCAAACTACTATTTTTAAGGAAGCTAAAAGCATCTAATTTAACATAACAACCCTTAGATTTGAATGATTTTTGCATACATGGCGGAAGGTACATTCTTGTACTCGATAAATATGAATAATCTATCTTATCTTAAATATGCAAAGATATAACTTTGTGAGTAGAAATGTATTTTATATATGTAGTATATATTTTGTGTGGGACAAGTGAGAAGGCTTAAAGGTCTCCGTAGAGCAGGCATATAATTCAAATCTCACAAGATTATCCCCAAGTAGTCAATCTTATTTCCCTTCTTTTGTTCTACTCTTAATTTAACGTATAATTCAATCATAATATGAGATAACGTATTTTTTCTCCATCTTTTCCCTTTGTTCCCTCTGGCTTCTTCGATAATATTACAATCAATGAGCGTTTTCATTCCCACCTGAAAGGGATTTAAGACGGGTTGGTACTGCCAACTTTGCATTGCTAGACACATTTTAGAAGTTTCCAATATTCCACCACACTAAACTCGTTAAAAACACGATGTTTAATTCGTGAACATTTCTAAACGTTTCTGTATGAAGGAAAATTTTAATTTGCAGGTAGAGAATGCGACATTTTCAACCTGACGACGTGATGTGGCTTCCCTTTGTCTTTTCTACAAATATTTTCATGGCTACTGCTCTGACGAGCTTTTTCCCTCGTTTTCCAACCACATGAATTTACGCGTGCTACTAGATTGACATCAAGATCCCACCCTTTAACCGTCGAAATACTTAAATGTAACTGCCTGTTTTACTCTAACGTTTTTTTTTCTTGCACTTCCCACTTGTGTAACTCCCTTGCATTTGTTTGCTTCTCTGATAGATACAATCTTCAAAACATTATATCCAACGTCAATTTTCATCTTCTATTTCCTTGATACCCATCCTTCTTTTATCCTTTCTTCGACATCCCCTGTACCTTGCTTTTTCTCACACTATAACTTCCTGTGCACCAGTGGCGGTTCTACTTTGCTTGGGGTGAAATTATTATATAAAAAATCGTATTGTGTTTGGAAGGGAACACAGTGAATATGAGTGTGATACTCACAACTAATGTAGCTTGAATATTTTCACATGTGTAAAAATGTTTATACCAAGAAATACCAATGAATAAAAATGGAAATAAAATAAATATTCTATGACGCATTCTAAATATGATTTAATTTTTAAAGTATCTTGTAGATTCTCCTCCAATATCTAATACATTTTAAACTTGTACTGTCTTAAACTGTTAACTCATAAGAGGAAAGTTCAAATTATCCAAACAAAAAGTTATCCATATGTTTAAATACCCATTATTGCGGATCTTAGAAATAAAAGGGAAAATGAAAAGTGAATAAGTTTAAAAAAGTCAGAAGAAAAAAGGCATAAAATCAAATGAAAGAGAAAGTAGACAAGAGCAGAAAAATAAGGACGTAAAAAATTAATTAAATTAGAGCGAAAGTAAGTTTTAAGAAAAAATATTTTGAAGTCATGATGACTGCTGAAAAAGAGAGAAAAAAACTAAAAAAAAACGAAAGAGAGAAAAGAAAACGAAAGAGTGAGAGAGAGAGAGAGAGAGTGAAAAAAAACGAAAGAGTGAGAGAGAACGAGAGCTTGAACAAAGAAAAATATAAGATAAAAAAAGTCGAATCACTTGACCGTAAATGTGTCAAGAATTATAACTCATTTAAACCTTATTCAAAAGTTAAGTTTTACATGCAATCGTGGTTTGGACATCAATTCTAGAATTATCAACTTTACAAGATTTATATCAGAACAGTTATTTTTCATTTTTTTTAATTACTTACATAATCAGAAATATATTATAGCTATTTTACGTAAATAAAATCTCTTGAAATTATCTCATTTCGAACCTCTTCATGCAAGTTCATTTTCTTCGTAAAGATTGCAATCACTCCCCCGCCCCTTAGCGTTCCAGTAATATCACACAAGTGTTTTTGTTTTGTTTTGTTATTTCTGTATCCAATTCGAGTTATTTTTCTGAATATTTTATGCAGATTTAAAATTGGTTCCTTTCATGGGAGTTTTTACATTTCGCTGAAAAATGGCAAAATCACCAATCGACATAATACGCAAGCGTTCTCCGCACAATCAGAAACGTTTATTAAATGACTTATCTATTCTTTGTGAAAGCTAAGTTAGTCATTTTAGTTTTTGTGTGTGTGTGTGTTTCTATTTTTTTTTTTTTTTTTTTTTTTACCTCTTCCTTTTGGTTCGTACGGTTGAGAAGACAAGCTGTTATGTGTACGCGATAAAACTACACCGAGTTGTGGAGACGGAGTGACGAGTCAGTAGTTAAAAGGGAATTTTAAGATTTTTTTTTCTATTTCCTTTCCTATAGTTAAAAATCGGAACAATCCTTGCTTGGCGATCTTCAGAGAAACTTGAAAAGGAATGAATTGCGAAAAACTATAGAAATGTAGTAAAAAAAATAAAACGACATGCCAGAATAATTTTTTAAGAAGATTATATTTACTTTTTTTTCATTGTTTCAATACTTAACACTTAAAGTTTTTTTTTCTTTCTAATGCTTTCTCTCTTCTATTTTGAATCATTCTTTTCTTTCTCACTTTTCTCCAACCTAGTTTCGTCCTTCAATATTTCTTTATTTTTTCTTTTTCCCACCTTTTCTTTCTTGAATCAATCTTTTGCCCATGGTGATTCATTTCGTATTTTCATTTTTCAATGTTTCTTTTTTCCATTTCCTCCCTCACCCTTTCTTAAGCCATTCTTTGTTTTTCTTATGCGCATTATTTATTCAAATAATTTACTTTACATTTTTCTTCTTTTTATCTTCTCTTATGCAATTGTTTCTTTCTTTGGGAATTTTGCTATTTATTTAATTCTATAATTCATTTCTTTCCTTCATGACTTTTTCACGATTTTCTTCATGAATCATAATTTTTCCCGCTCTTTCTTTCTTTATTTTTTCTCTTGATTCACACTTGCTTTCATTTACATGATTTATCTTTTTCCCCATCATCCTTATTTTATTTCTTCCATATTTCTCCTGTTATTTTTTTACCAATTGTTTCCAACTTTGTCTTATCTCTTACGCCATAATGTTTTCACTTATTTCAACCTTCCATTATTTTTCTTTCCTTTTTTTACCTTCTCCTCTATAGGTAAGCGTCGGAAATAAATCACTTCGCAAAAAAAACCTGACCTACTTTATTGTTAGGTTCAGTAATTCGATTCAAGAACCTATCTATCTATCTATCTATCTATCTATCTATCTATCTATCGTCCGGTTCACACTCCACCCACGTCTATTGAGCTCATCCCTTGTTCCCTGTTTAGGATGTGGTTTCCGGCTTTCTCTTTTCCAAGCTTCTCATTTTTTTTTCAATTGGAGTAGATAGATCTATCTATCGCCCGGTTCACACTCCACCCACGTCTATTGAACAGGTTAAGAGGCTCATCCCTTGTCCTCTGTTTAGGATGTGGTTTCCGGCTTTCTCTTTTCCAATCTTTTCACTATTACGTAGCCCCCTGCACATCAGTGGTGTTACCGCCTTGCTCGGTGTGATACGATTAAAAAGAAATATCTTTCTAATGAGGATAATCAAGATTTGAGATGATCTTGCTTAGCTACTCCTTCCAACTGTCAATTTTCTATGCTCAAATCTAGATAAAACCAGAATCCGCCCTTTTTTAAAAAATATTATTCAATGAACAGCTTAAAGATAAAGTGTTACGAAATTAGATTGCCATAAGACCGTACAACGAAGAAGAAAGAGGAGCATAGTCGAAGGGTATGCAGGATAGATTACGGTTGGCCGGAGAATGGAAGAGGCTAAAATTGTAGTGATTGAGGAAGCATCCTCTCCTCGGGATACTTATCCACAATACAATACTCCTGTGGAAGAAACTATATGGAACTTTCTCCTCATTAATGGAATATGAAAAACATAAGATGAACCGAGGCCTGCTGGGTTCGAGTTATGAAGGTCTGAACTGAAGGAACCAAAGTATGTTGTTTTGAACATATGGCATGAAAATAACGATAAAGCAGCGAGAGACAAGCAACTTTTGGTCTGCGGGAAAAATGAATTGGAGGGCGGAAAACAGTTCGTCACCTGCTGGGCTGCGCAAAGGCTTTTGATTTCTGGTACGATGTACCGACCATTTCCCAATTATATTTAGCAAAAAATCGTTTTTACAAGTTCCACTTAGGGTTTGGTGTCTTAATTAGACGTCCCAGGCAAAGGGGTGTCATTGAACGTATAACAGTATGATGATTTTCTATATCAGATCTTACGGCCTTACTATTTTTAATATTGCCACAAGAAAATCCTTCCGTTAATCTGAAATAAATGTTGAGAAATTCCTTATACTGGAAAATGCCTAATGATTGATTCCTCTCATTACTAGACTGGTGTGTTGTATATCTGAGCGACTTAGCTGTAAAACTTAAAAAGCCAATGTTGATGATCAGTGTGAAATACAACGACGGACAACGGGTGTATAACAAATATATCCACTTAATTTATTCTCTTATCAAGTGACGTATGGTATGGTCGAAAGTGGCAGCACAAATGCATCAAGGGGCCAGAAAGCCGCACTCGTCCGCAATTTTCCCTGGTCTTTCTCGATCTTAGTTAAAACCCCTATTCACGACTGACGGTTCTACTAATAGTTTATGTCTTTTATATGCCATCACGTCATATTGTTTACATAATCCCAAAGCCCACATTATCTGACCTTGGTTACACTGGTTTCAAAACAAATATTTTCCTGACATAGAGAATTTTACCCGCATTCTTAATTTTGACAACAATCAAATATTTGAGAAAATTATTCACCAGCTTATATAATCTACAACAGGTGGAGGAATTTTATATCGGGAGGCGGAGGGTCGAAATTTGAAATATGACTAAAATATATCTGTAAAAGAACAATATCAATAAAGTTTTCTTTTTGTTTGTATTCATATATATGTATGAACTAGCAGTATAGCCCGGCGTTGCTCAGGTGTAATGAAAGCTTTATAACTAATCCATGGTCCTGGAACTCAAACTCAGCTTAAAGAATATTTGTGTGAAGTTTGGTGAGAATCGGATAAAAATTGTGGATTTGTATAAAGGACATACAGACAGATAAACAGACACACACACAAACATCTTGCCTTTTATATATATATATATATATATATATATATATAATCGATTTTCTGCACTATTGTAAGAACTGCAACCTTGAAACTTCTGAATATCGTTTCTTATGTCTTTCTCTATCAGTGTATCAAATTTGATTAAAATCAGACCACTCCTTCTATAACCCGATTTTTTCGATTATCGATATTTATCGGGAGAACCTCGACACAAAACCTAGCTAAGAACACTCGCAGACGCTTATAGTACAACTGTGTAAATTTTCAAGAAAATCGATTCAGCCGATTTGGAGTCTATAGGTAACGGACACACACACAAAGTTCCATTTATAAATAAGTTTAGATTAGATATAACAACTGTTTTAATATAAGCGGCGGTTGTAAGGACTGTTTTAACAACAGCGATGGTTTTAACAAAGCCTAAACGAGATTATACACCCGGTTTAATCCCAATCTCGAAGCCACATCATTAGTACTAAGTCTTGGCACCCCACCAGTAATACGTGATAGTACCAAAATTTCTTATGAGTACCAGATGTAAGCAAATACAATTTTTTCTCCTAATCCTGAAACTTCTTTGACAGCAACGAGAGATATCAATGCCTTAATAGAAATAACCGTCAACATACAAATGCACCACCCAAATCTGTAGACATTTTAGCGACCAACTTGCTTCTAGCGAAATCGAGTGTACCATCAATACCCCATAGATCGAAGCAGATTACTCGTTTCATCGATGCGTCAGAGTTGTCCACTTCGTGCGTGTCGTTTGCTGAGTCAGTGACGGGAAGGTTTCGACATCGTGTTTGTTTATATCGCAACCGGACCTTAAACATCAAATAAGCCCTGAACACACAAGGTATCAATGTAAACATATATGTAAGCATATGAATAGCAAAATAATCAACGTACAAATAAGTCCAACCTCAAAATAGGACCTCCAAGTTTAAATTAAAGTTAACCTTTCCTTACTCGAAAGAACACAAGCCTGCCATTTCTCACTCAAAGACACTGGGAGTCAATTTTTCTCTTGATAGAAACTGTAATGACTTCGGTTAAGCAACATAAAACACCTTTCACCACCGAGAAATAGCAAGCTATATATACATATATAGATAAATAGCTATATCAAATAATCAGGTATAACCAAATAATCAGGTATAACCAATTACTGCTAGTTTGGGGTATTTTTAACAGGATGTTTTAGGAATGGACTGTGCCTAAATATTAATTTACTGTCAGATAATATTTTAAAAATGTTAAAATAAAAAAAAACTGAGTTGATATTGATTTGTTATTTACGTCTTATTAAATCTTTGTAGGTTATTTAAAGCCAAAACTTATCTTGAATTATAGAAATAATTCTTTTTGTGTAACTTAATATTGCCCCAACAACTTTATAAGATAACAATGACTTTTTCCCAATACAAGTTGAACTGTTTACTCAATACCTGAAAAGAGAAGAGATAGTCATACTTTCCCGTAAGCGAATAACAAAATAAAGACAAATATATTAGTTTATAAATATAAATAGAATTAATATGAAACTTTGAGCGAAATATAATTGTATTTATATAATATTACAATGAAGTCACTTTAGGGTCAACATACATACATTGGTATATGGGGGTGTTGACATGATAAAAGAGAATGATCATTGATGACAAATGTTATCAATGTTTCTACTACTCGTGCCAACAACAACAGCTTTGAAGCCAGAAAATGACTTTTAAAGCCTAATTCAGAAAAAGTTGTTCTGTACAAGGCCTAGCCTGTGTTGCAAAGTTTGTTAAGCTTGCTCCTGGGTTTTCCTGTAACAGGTGAGATCGTGGCGCTTTCTGTAGTTTTTTTTTTTTTTTTGGCACACTTCGCATATTAAGTCATGTTATAAACCAACTAAAATTCTTCCTTAAAGATATTTTTTCTTATTTCGAATCATTTTCTGGTACATATTTAAACATGATTTGTCTTAGTCTGCGTTATTTAATATCGAATTATGTATGGCTGACCCAGTGAGGACTGAACGCACTACAAATGACCAACCATTATCCATAACCTCCGAGCTGAAATGCTTTTGGACAAAGTGTCAGTAAAGACCAAGTCTGTGCAAAACAAGAAGAAATGAACCGGATTCAAAAATATTCTGCATTTGCTAGATTACTATGCGCAGATACATCAATAAGTTTGTAGGCTATAATAGCGCATTTATTTTAAACAATAATGCGTATACATCATTAAACAACGGATTATATATATATATATATATATATATATATATATATATATATATATATATATAACCTTGTGAATGAAATCAGATAAACAGGACTGCTAGAAAACAGTCGACGGCAGTACTATCATGAAGTTACAAGTCATCGTCACCGAGGCGGTGAGCGAACTGGCCTTGTTTAAATTGCTGATCAAAAATGCGAGTGTGAATAAAATCAACACGCAAGCACGAACATGAACTTTTTTACCTTCTTACCACTTGACTTATCTATTTAAACACGGTATATTGGCCATCAGAAAAAAAGCAAACGGATTTCAATATGTGAAGTCACAAGTTTATTTACCTGAAGAGAGTCAACTTTAGACTCGAAACACGTGTAGCGACATAATTACCATTATAGACACTTAATATATCATACAGAAAGCAAGCAATAATTATAATAACAGCAACAATAAATCTACACTTTAAACAAAACGTTCACGGCTTCTCGCACTTTTTCTTTTATACCAGCTATTTTCGTTGGAAACAACGCTTATTTCTGTTATATAAAGTGAGGGAGAGAGAAAAACATACATATATACTTATACATAATGTTTAGGTGTATAGAAAATAAATATATGTATGAAATGGTGCTGAAAATCATTCGACTCGAAAATAGACATCAGAACATTTTTGTCACTTCTTGCACAGGCTGAGAACCTTTCAGCATGTCTTCATAAGTATAAATTGAACCAAACTATAATAGAGATATAAAACATATTGTCAACTAATTATTTGAAGAAACGATTAGAATTCCTGTTGTTGTCTTTGCGTGTATTATCGTTGCAGTAAGACAGTTTTTTTCTCCCTCTGGACCTGTGTGATAGATATCCGAATAGTCATTTAATTGTTTTTTGTTTTTTTTTGTTTTTTTTGTTTTTTTGCTAACGTTATTGAGTTTCTTTTTAAAGAGAGTTTCTTAATAAAACCATCTTTTTTTTTTTTTTTAGACAAAAAAATCAAATCAACATCTTATCAATATCAAACCGTCACGAAATCCAATCTAGTTTTAAATAAAAGAATCAGGTTTCTGAACATTTGTTTTTCACCCTTTAATTCTTTTCAAACTTTGCTAATAACCATTGTCATATGATATCAAGACTGCTTACAGGCCAAAAGAAAATACTCGAAAGAAAAGCCCAAAAGATCATGACTCTCCAAATCTTTCCATCTCGTGTTTCTCTTAGCAGTTTCTCCCTCTGCTGAGGAGCTCGCTTCCACAAGCTCGTCAGATAAGTGGCGAGTTGCGTTCCTCCCCTCTCTCTCTTTTGCAGACAATATACCCCGTGAAAGTTCAGTTTTCAAAGCCATCCTTCTTTATTCAAGAAATTTCAGCTGTTTTTTCCTAATCCTGACTATATTTTTTGTTGCCATTTTCTGTCAAACTTCCTTGGTATTTACTCGCCCCGTCCATGGAAATTTCAGTATCCTTCTATACAACCACATATCTGTTGCTAGTTGTTCCTCGTTATGGAAGGAATTTTCCAAGATGTTTCGTCGTCTATTCACATTTTGTGAAGTGGTTCAACCTAGAACATTTAGGATTTAGGATCCTTTTTTAGGATTTTCTTTGTAAAAATGAATTGATATACTTTTATCTGTATATCACTTAAATATATATTTCAACAGAAGTAGTGAATTTTATTTATTAATCTCATTTATTTTAATAAATTTTTTTAACTATTATTCCGACCTATCTATACAAACAACGTTAGTAAAAAACATTATTTTTAGTGGGTACTCTTTTTTAAATATACGCCCCATTTATTTTTTCAAATAGTATATTTATTTGCGTCTACCGGTCTAATATTCGAGAAATTCTAACGGAGAAAAAAAAATGCACCCACCAGCAACATTCAAATCTTCCATATATATATATATATATATATATATATATATATATCTTGCATATATATATATATATATCTTGCATATATATATATGTACCTTGCATATAAATATATAACTTGCTTATATATATATATATATATATATTGCATATATATACATATATATATATATATATATCGCATATATATATATATTGCATATGTATATATATATATCAATTGCATATATATATATCGCATATATATATATATTGCATATGTATATATATATATATATATTGCATATATATATTTATATATATTGCATATATAGATATATTGCATATATATATATATTGCATATATATATATATATTGCATATATATATATTGCATATATATATATTGCATATATATGTATATATTACATATATATATATATATTGCATATATATATATATATATATTGCATATATATATATATAAAATATATATATATATTGCATATATATATCTTGCATATATATATCATGCATATATATATATATACCTTGCATATATATATATAACTTGCATATATATATATATATATATTGCATATATATACATATATATATATATCGCATATATATATATATTGTATATGTATATATATATATATTGCATATATGTATATATATTGCATATATATATATATATGTATCGCATATATATATATATATATATATTGCATATGTATATATATATATATATTACATATATATATATATATATATATTGCATATATAGATATATTGCATATAAATATATATATTGCATATATATATATTGCATATATATATATATTGCATATATATATATATTGCATATATATATATATATATTGCATATATATATATATATTGCATATATATATATTGCATATATATATATACCTTGCATATATAAATATATATATATATATCTCTTGCATATATATATATATATATACCTTGCATATATATATGTATATATATATAACTTGCAAATATATATATATACCATGCATATATATATATATATCTTGCATATATATATCTTGCATATATATATATTGCATATATATATATATCTTGCATATATATATATAACTTCATATATATATATATATATATATATATATTGCATATATATACATATATATATATATCGCATATATATATATATTGCATATATATACATATATATATATATCGCATATATATATATATTGCATATATATATATATATATATTATATATATATATCGCATATATATATATATTGCATATGTATATATATATATTGCATATATATATATATATTGCATATATAGATATATTGCATATATATATATATATTGCATATATAGATATATTGCATATATATATATATTGCATATATATATATTATATATATATATATATTGTATATATATATATATATATATATATATATATTGCATATATATATATTGTATATAAATATATATATTGCATATATATATCTTGCATATATATATATCTTGCATATATATATATACCTTGCATATATATATAACTTGCATATAAATATATATATTGCATACATATACATATATATATATATATATCGCATATATATATATATTGCATATATATATATATGTATCACATATATATATATATATTATATATGTATATATATATATATATATATTGCATATATATATATATATT